>JADKLZ010039644.1:0-19832 GCA_021533235.1 Biomphalaria straminea
ATACCAGACAGGCCAGGGTGAGTTGATATATGCTTTGTAACCAGATAAAAAGCTACAAACTGGTAGAAACAACACAATTAGAGATACAGTTACAGATAATCAGAAACTTTAAGATACACAGAAGACACAACAACAAATCTAGTCGCACAACTTACTCGTAAGGCATTTGTCGCCACCTAATATTCATGTGTGGCATGGACATACTCACGAACAGGTTGTCTACATAATATTTGCTGTTGTTCAGTTGCAGGTTGAGATTCACTGATGTTAGGCTGGTCAAGCCGCTTGATAACTCCAAAACAGTCAACAGAAACACAAGGAAAAAATGCATCTCTATAAGAAAACACGTAAAGTATTTTTTTTTAATAATATATTTTTTTAAGTTCTTGTTAGTCTAGGATTTTATCATTATTGCGTTTTTCAGCGGCCCCCGTAAGGGGAAAAGCCGCTATTAGGTTTGTGCAAAATGTCAGTCTGTCCGTCTGTCACACTCAGGGCGCCAAAACTAGAAGAGATACGAAAAATATTTTTTCACCATTAAATGCGGCTTGAAAAGTTTAGGTGCAACGGCTACTTTTAGTTTTCTAAAAGCAAACCGTTTAATTTATAAAATTAATTATGCAAGCGATTTTTTAATAACAAAACACCAATTCTGAAACAATTACGTAAATCTAAGGGAGGAAATGTTACTATAAGAAATGCTCTTAGCATGTAGATATCACGCACATTTTTTAAAATGAATTTCTGTCTGTATGTCCGTCTGTCCGTCTGTCACACTCAGAGCACCAAAACTAGAAGAGATACGAAAAATATTATTTCACCATTAAATGCGGCTTGAAAAGTTTAGGTGCAACGGCTACTTTTAGTTTTCGAAAATCAAACCGTTTAATTTATAAAATTAATTGTGCAACGATTTTTTAATAACAAAACACCAATTCTAAAACAATTACGTAAATCTAAGGGAGGAAATTTTACTATAAGAAATGCTCTTCACATGTAGATATGCACATTTTTAGCGGCCCCCGTAAGGGGAAAAAGCCGCTATTAGGTTTGTGCAAAATGTTCGTCCGTCCGTCTCTCACACTCAGAGCGCCAAAACTAGAAGAGATACGAAAAATATTTTTTCACCATTAAATGCGGCTTGAAATGTTTAGGTGCAATTGCTACTTTTAGTTTTCTAAAAGCAAACCGTTTAATTTATAAAACTAATCATGCAAGCGATTTTTTAATAACAAAACACCAATTCTGAAACAATTACGTAAATCTAAGGGAGGAAATGTTACTATAAGAAATGCTCTTGGCATGTAGATATCACGCACATTTTTTAAAATGAATTTCTGTCTGTCTGTCCGTCTGTCACACTCAGAGCACCAAAACTAGAAGACATACGAAAAATATTATTTCACCATTAAATGCGGCTTGAAAAGTTTAGGTGCAACGGCTACTTTTAGTTTTCTAAAAGCAAACCGTTTAATTTATAAAAATAATTATGCAGGCGATTTTTTAATAACAAAACACCAATTCTAAAACAATTACGTAAATGTAAGGGAGGAAATGTTACTATAAGAAATGCCATTATCACCTACATATCACGCACATTTTTTAAAATGAACTTTTAGCAGCGACTTTCGTGTACTAGCGTAAAGCCCGGCAATGTCATGATTCTAAACTAATTTCTTAATTTAAAAAAAAAAAAACAGATTAAAAAAAAATTGTTTAGTGCCCCCATTAGAATGAAAGAAGCATATTTTTGTGCGTTTTGTCTGTTTGTCGGTCTGTCCGTCACGGTTAGATAAAAAAAAAAACACTTAAGGCTTTTGAAAATATAATTTAACCCTTACTGTTCTTTCAGAAATATTGCGATAGTTTAAGGATGGGAGCATACAGGAATTGAGCCAGGGACCAACGATAAATCCGAACTAAAGTCTAGTGCGCAAACATCAAGATAAGCAGGTTTATACCCTGCTTGCCATCCTCCGTCGTCCAGCGAGAAGTTAATTATTTTCAACTTAGAAGGAACATTCGAAACATCTTGCGAATAGGAGGATCTGACAGGGATCCGACACCGACGGGGGCCGCTTCTGAGTTTGTGTATCACACAAACTCTCTTTGTAATCTTGCTTTTTATTGTCTTTAATAATTCCGTGTTGGTAAATGGAATATATATTTAACATTTTTTTTAACTCTAACGCATTCCCACAGCGCATATAACATTCAAAGTGGCTGCATAGAGAATCAAACTTTTTTTTTTCATTTTCGGAAAGAAGATGTAAATATTTATAGTATAGTTGACATTTTTTATTTATCTATTTTTCACTCATTAGCTTATTTTATATTCTCATAGCTCTATCTATCTATCTATCTATCTATCTATTTATCTATCTATATGATAAAATGTGTCAATGGTGAAATGTCTCATATGATGAGATGTCAGGGAACCATGCTACATATGTAAAAATATTTAATGTATTTCTAAACCTAAATGACATGTTGATCTACTGCTAGATCTGTATTTGTAGATCTATCCAAATTCTAGTCTAGATATATAGTTTAGATCTAGATCTATATCAGATTAATACTATGTCATTAGTGACATTAGCATATCAAGTATAATGAAATAGATCTATAATTCTATATGTAGTTTTTTTTTCTAGATCTAGATACTAAAATTAAGAGTCGTTCTACTGATTCAATACAGAATCTCGTTACCTCTAATATATTGTAATATTTCTAATTGCTGAAATAAATATTTTGTTTATTAAAGCCAAAAAGTACATAGACTAAATGTAAATCTAAATGTCTTGACCCCTACGAAGTCACAAACTTATGTCACCAGCACTTATATCATTAGTTATCGGAATCTCATGATTTTTCTAATTCTGGTGCGCATAAGCTATTATTTTTTTTTTATTATTTTTTTGACAACGCAATCTCTCCGCTATTTAGGAAAGTGCGAACCTCGAAAGGATTAAGGCCGATAAAGCAATTTTCACGTTTGGATTTTTATAACACCGTAACGGTCTGACCTATGAAAAAACTGATGGTATCTCTGAATTCCTCGTCCTTTTTTCTGTAAACATAATTTGGATTTAATGTATCACTAGGCTTAGTTAAAATTAAATACGAGGTCAAAGAGGTGTAGGGTAGGTATCGCCAAGCGTACTTTTCCTCGAACGGATTTTTCCCTAGTTAGTAAGCTCGATCGGGTTGTTGGAAGGTTCGAACAGATCAAAGACAATATATCTAAAAACATGTTTAAATATTTCATTTTCACTATAACGTCATTTTCTTCTTATTCTAGCGTAAGAACACTATCCATTGCACCATTTCCCACCCTCCACAACTTTAAATAATCTTTTTAATCTGATGAGCCATCTGACTTAAAAATAGCCTTAATCCCATTACCCAGTTCCTTCACTACCGGGTAGTAAAAAAGAAGCATTTCACACCTCCTGAGTTTGACCTCACTATGAACTTAGCCTTAACAAGGAAAAGGAAATATTATGTGTCGGAAGTGAAGAAAAAAGGTGCATGCGCAGTAGCAATATAGTAGTAATTTGGTAAACATTCAAATAAAAAAGTTTAAGCAATAAAAAGTGAACTGTTCGAACCTCTCGACAAATTTGGGCTGCTCGAACTTCGCACTTTACCTCTATATTGTGGAAATGCGAAGATATGTGTATGAAATAAAATAATTTTTATTTTCTTGAAAACAATCAAAAGAAGATTTAAAAACAAACAAACGAAAAAAAAAACGTGCCTTAGTCCTTTTGACTCCCAGTGGAGCATAGGGCCGCCACAGTCTGTTCTGGACAGCTCCCCCCCTCAGCTGGATCAATGTCCATCTTGCTCTTTACCTCATGGTCTGCTGGTTTGCTTTGGCCTTCCTTTCTTTTCCCCTGTGGGCTCCAGTCTAGGGCCTGTTGTCTGTTGTTTTTGCATCGTGTGCCCAATCAGCCCCAATTTGCGTTTTTTTTTTATGTCTTGCTCCATCGTTGTTTGCTGGGTTTTTCCACACAGACAATTGTTTGAAATTTCGTTATGTGACGTAAACATTTGTTAGTGAATGCTTGGAGCTTGTCTGTTGCTGTCTTTTACTTTTCAAGACTTTCACCATATAAAAGAACTGCTTTCACATTTGTTTTTAGGCACAATGCTTTTGACCTCCAAACCGGACGTAGAGTATTGAATCAATGTTGATTTGGTTTCTTGGCATCTGCTTCCTCCAACTTCTTTTATTTCCCTTGTTTATGACGCTTACAAATCCAGACAAAGTTGTCGGTTTCTAGTTGGTACACTCCTTAGAGGTTTTCTTGGGTTTTGTTAATTCTCATCAGCTCAGTTGTTTTTTAGTTTTTTTTTTGTTATGATTTTCAAGCCAGTCTTCTTCGCCTGTTCTTCCAGCTTGTTTAGTTTTGTCTGAGCATGTTGTATATGATAGAGGCAGATGTCACAGATGTGTGTGTGAGTGAGAGAACAAGTTAATTATTTTGTAGGTGTTTTCACTGCTCACAGACAGACTTGACAGAGTAGAGACAAAGGGTAGAAATAGCGTGACATTTAGATGGATAGCTTGTAGTGGACTCGATATCCGTAGGTGGGGCAGACACCTGACGATTTAGTAGCGTTAGTTTTAGCGTGGGGATAGGTCTCCGCCTATATAGGGTAGAGTTGTGGGGCATTGGGGACACAGCGCCATGTAGTAGTACAGGGGCGTGTGTTGTGTTTTCTGGTGAACGACACATACAAACATTGGGAGCAAGTCGCAGAGGCTGGCTCGCGATATTGGCTCCAAGAGGTGTGAGTTGTTTACCAGAGACATGTAGTGCATTAATTCAAAGGGACCAGGAGTGACAGTCTGTGTCTTAGTGCAGGTCGGAGTCTTAGTCCAGTCTTAGCTTGAATCCTAGTCAGAGTCCTAGTATGAGTCCTAGTCTGAGTAGGCGGCGGCAGTCTGAGTTGGCGACAGTCTTTGAGTCAGTGACAGTCATTAGAGATAGCCAGTGTAGTTTATGATGGGGATCAGTAACAACACTAGATAGAAGGTACAAAATGAGCGACAGACGATTCTACACAAATGACAGACAGACAACATATGTTGAACTCATGTGGCCTTGCGATGCTGGATCCAGGAGCGTACATTGAGGATGGAACTGTTTGGTCTGGCTGAGCATGGGTGAAAAACTATTTCTCTTGCTGTTTTATGAAATTCATTCTACATGTATTTCTATTGTATTATTTTATTATTAATCATAAATGCTGTCATAGAGTAGTTAATTAATCAATCATTACATTTGTTACATTATTTAAAGTGGCTATCGATGCCCTATTTACCCTATTAATTTATAGTTTTAATTAGAGAGTTTGACTTCCCATATTAAATTTATAGATTTAATTAGAGAGTTTGACTTAATGAATTCAATTTGTGGTCATTGGTGTTGTGACATTGTTATTAGTTAAATTAATAGACATGTAATAATCATGCAGAGAAAGGAGACACGCACCAAGAGCGAGAATCATCACTAGACAATAGAGCCAATGTAATATTACTAATACATATATCAGAGATGGAGGTAAAATAAGGTTGCGATCCATGAGTGGGGAACAGGGTCATTACAGAAATCAAGGCCAGATAAAAGGGGTCGTGACAGCAGATGTATTGATTTTTAAGCCAGTCTTCTTCGCCAGTTCTTCCAGCTTGTTTAGTTTTGTCTGAGCATGTTGTATATGATAGAGGCAGATGTTATCTGCGAAATGTATGTCAAGTTGTTTTGTCAAAGTCCACAGAAGGCCTGTGTTGACAGCTGTTAACCATGTCATCATACAAAAAATAATATCCATAAATGTCTTTGTAGCGTTTTCAAATGCAGATAAAAGAAGGCCTCGTGACCCCAGATCAAAAGGGAGGTCACATCTACTAGAACCATTGCCAGCTTTCTCCTGCCCAGTGAGGCCGGAAGCCGAGCCCCACGAAGAGTTCATTGTATTGCAACACTGTAATTGTTCTGTAGTCACAGATTAATAAACTACTGTAGACATTACAAAGTAACAATAAATAATATAACGAGACTGTCTTCATCATGGTAGACATAGAGAACTCTATTATTTCCGCTCTATCTTTTACGTTCACTCAAAAACATAAACAATAAACAATGACGTAATATATTTTATATTAGCACATTAACACATCCTTCCTTTTAAAGTTATTAATAGGGCCTACTGATATCTAGAAGGAATCTTCTGACACCATGTTCTGTAGTCACAGATTAATAAACTACTGTAGACATTACAAAGTAACAATAAATAATATAACGAGACTGTCTTCAGCAAGGTAGACATAGAGAACTCTTTTATTTCCGTTCTATCTTTTACGCTCACTCAAAAACATAAACAATAAACAATGACGTAATATATTTTATATTAGCACATTAGCAAAGTAATGCTACTTACCTACTACCCGATGGATTCATGTGAGAAATGTAGTGGCTGATGAAACTAGGTTAGTCTTTTTTCATGCAATGTACTCAGTGATTTAGAAATCTACAAGAGGTAAGGGTTCTCTTTGCCTAATCACCCATACGTTTCCTATAATGAACGTTTCTATACGGATGTCATGATAAAGGCGAGAACAGAGTATCCTCTCTACCCACATGGCCTCTGGGAAGTTTGGTGGCAGCCTCTGAGTTTAGTGAGTAATATTGTATTGTTTTCATTGCAGACATGATCAGTTTCTGAAGCACAGAACGCATAACGCTTATATCGATTCCCCAGAACGCCTTACTGAATGGAAGGGAAACATGCTGCAAATCTAATAGTATAAATCTAATGTTTCGAACAAACAAAGAACCTACAAATCTACGAAACTATTTTTCCGACAAAAAAACACTAAACGGACCAACTTTTATGGTTATTAAGCAAATTTAGATTTTAAACATATTCAAAATAAAAATATTATGCTATAATTATGCGACCCTTAAGTTTCATTCATTTTTCATTAAATCCTTCAACCCCCCCCCCCCCCGAATCCAATGTAGGAGCTTACATCGATCCTCTTTACTCAGTGGCTATGGAGAGAGAGGACGATTTTTCTGACCTAGCTGGAGGTGCTTTTGAAGCACTGGTCTATTATCCTTGACGCATTATAAGCTGTTTCTTGGGCTCTTTCAATCAATTTCTTGGTATAGAACGATTTGTTTTTATTATTCAAATAAGTAAGCATTGTCACGTGATCCTATGTGACCTACATATTTACCAAACAAAGCGAAGACAGTGTGCCAGGAATCAATTTATGTTTTTGCCTTTAACTCCTGCCCAGCCGACTTAGTGACAGTGCTCATGTTTTCTTCTTTCGGACATCATTTACTTCCAAGTGTTCTTCTCTACGCTTTGAGGGCATGCCTCAGAGCTGGTGTCTAAAGTGCTTTCTTTAGCTCAGTAATGAGGTAGCTTTTAAACCAGACTTCAGATTGACTTCATAAAGGATATTTGTCCTACCAGCTTAGGGATCAAGCTTTTAAAAGGAAATGACCACGTGACTCAAGGAACCTTCACCTTCACAGTTGGGCACCGCACAAGATCTGTTGCCTCTCTTCTCCATTCCTCTGTCTTTTGCTTTTGATAAAATATCTTTAAATGACATGTCATCCAATCTTTTATGATGACTTTATATGGCTTTCTTCTTCTTTTTCCTGGTACTATTTCCAGAAGGAAGGTTTTTGCCAGCCCATGGGACCTTGTGATATGGACATACAGTTTTACCCTTAGTTGTTTTTTTTTAAGTGACGATGTGAGCCTGGAGAGACCTTAACCTAGACACGAGTAAGTCCCTCTGTCAGACAGAACACACAGTCAGGTGAGAGGGAGCTCTTGTTCGCTGGCCTAAAGTTTTAAGAGCCTTTGGCTCAACTCTACGTGACAGTTAAAGAAGAAGAAGACAGTAGTAAGCAGGTCATCATGGGGTCATCATGGGGTCATCATCTTGTCTTTAACCTCTTCCCAAGCCATAACTCATGTGATAGAAAAAAAATGTCAACGTCAAATGACAAAAACATCAATAAAAACACTTAACACATAATACAATTTAAAAAAACAACACTTAATGTAGGTGTACGGGGTTGATATTTGTTCTTTATTAGAAAATCTCTTTGGTGGAGGTGTCTCTGGGGACAAACGTGGCTGAATATCTGGGTCCAACTGATGCTTAATTTACCAAGGGAATGCATTGAGATTACTTAAAAGGCGTGATTTAAACATGAGTTCATTTTGAAAAGAGGAAATCACTGAAAGGTCTGCTAGACCACGCTACTGACTGTATCAGCCTCGGTTCGTGCTTCGGTGCGTCTGCTAGTCTTGGAGGAGGACGACTTCAACGGCTGGCCATCAGGTCCTGACAGCAAACTGTTGTCAAACTCGTCCAAATCTGTTTCCGCATACTCGATCTGGCGTTTATACCTCTGACTGTGAAAATACAATGAGACAGCAGGCTGGTTAAACATGTTGACCACATTATGATGCATCGTGTCACATGGAGGAAAAGAATTATGGGATCGTTGTTTGGTGTCACATTTCATGACAAGAACTAAGAAGAAACATTTAATAGTGACGTGTGAGGTCATGAAAAAATATCAACTCGTCTATTTGGATTTAAGTCAAAAGTGTATAATAGTTAAAGAAAGCTATCGGTTGAACTCAATCGTCATTCCAACTGCAACATATACATGTGAGACATGGAAGTCACCTGTCAAAATTGAGAAGAGACTAAATGTTGCTCAACAAAAATGGCTGAGACGGATTTTAGGAGTCAGTTACACAGATCGGGTCTCAAACAAGTAAATCCTATGCCGAACTGGGAGTCGAACACTTAGTGAGATTGTGACAGAGCGTCGCATGAGGTTTGCGGGACATGTTCTATAGCAAAATGAACTGCGCATACCAAGAGTTGCGATGAGATGGAGGCCAATTGGAGGAAAGCGCAAACACGGATGTCCTCGTATTACTTGGCGCAAAACCTTCATGGAGGACCTCAGAACAGTGGACACCAGATGGGCGGAGGTTTCAGACATTGCTAATGACAGATCTTTATGGAGACAGCTTACCGCCCAATGCGCCGAACGGCGCAGGAGGACCTAAGTCTAAGTAAGTCTCCGTTGAACTAGATATGTTACGAAATAGCCTTGTCGTCGAATACGAGCGGATAAGTTCAAAATATTCGTGTGACGTCACAATGACCAATAGTGAATTAACTAATTGATTAATATTTGTGTATACATTTTTCTGTTATCAGGCAGAAGAAATAAAAGTTCCTCTTTCAGACCTTGTGGTCTATAGGGCAGATGATATAAGTATAAGTTGTTTCTGTGGCCCACGTTTAACGTGGGTGTCATGTGGCCAGCACTAAGAACAACCGCCTTTGTGTACCCCAACTTATGGCACGAACCCATTAGAGCTGGGTGGACTCAGAGGTGAACAAAGATCCCGAAATGAAAAATCCCAATCTTCACCAGTATTCGAACCCGGGAATCTGGTTCGGAAGTCAGGCGCTTTACCGCTCAGCAACCACACAAAATTTCTGCTTAATCCGATATTGAGTGTCGGAAAAATAATGTATGCAAACGTTTAGCAGACAGACAGACAGACAGAACTTTGTAGATAATGATTTTAAAGCATATCTAAGAGAAAGAGTTCCATACCTACAACTATTTCTCTCAATAATGTAGAAGTTTTTTCCATTTTCGATATTGAACAAAATAATTAATTACCTTTAATTATTTGACTAATTCGTTTATTTGTTTTTATTGATTCGTGTTTTGTTTTGTAATTGTTCAAAGTTTCAAATATTGATCCGAGAATGGATCTGGGAGAAATAACGTGTACAGTTATGTAAGGGACAAAACCATACATACTTACAGATATGTGTCAATGCTGAAGGATTAATAACCCTTGTTGGTTTCAAACAAAATAATAATTACCAGTAATTAATTAAAGAACTGGGTTTTTTTTTCATTTATTAATGTGTTGTTTTTGCCAATGAATAATTGTACAAAGTTTCAACGTGATCCGACAATGGGTTTGGGAGCAATAACCTCTTCAATTTTTTTACCAGACAGACAGAATGAGTTGATATTGGCATTTCCGCTCTCTTCAATGTTTTCACCAGACAGACAGAATGAGTTGATATTGGCATTTCCGCTCTCTTCAATGTTTTTACCAGACAGAGAGAATGAGTTGATATTGGCATTTCCGCTCTCTTCAATTTTTTTACCAGACGGACAGAATGAGTTGATATTGGCATTTCCGCTCTCTGCAATTTTTTTACCAGACAGACAGAATGAGTTGATATAGGCATTTCCGCTCTCTTCAATTTTTTTACCAGACAGACAGAATGAGTTGATATTGGCATTTCCGCTCTCTTCATTTTTTTTTACCAGACAGACAGAATGAGTTGATATTGGCATTTCCGCTCTCTTCAATTTTTTTACCAGACAGAATGAGTTGATATTGGCATTTCCGCTCTCTTCAATGTTTTTACCAGAAAGACAGAATGAGTTGATATTGGCATTGACATGGGGAATGAGTCTTGAATGAGGGAGTAAGTCATAATATGTTTGGCTAATGATATATATTACGGTAAGCATGCTATAGTTTCATCTAAATTTAGGCTACCTGAAACACTTAAAAGATTATAACTTAATTGTAGGTCTAAATAAATGAAATACTTACGGTAAATAACACAAGATGGCGATAGGGATAAGCAGCAAAATGAGAAGGAAATATAAGAAATTATAACTTTTTTTGGCTGCAGATAAAAAACAAAGGATATAGAGCATTAGACAGACACAAAATAAACATTATTATAGCTTTTACTTAGCATTACTTTCATACTTATAGCATGCTCAGTACACTATAGTCCAATCTTAATTGTGGACCAACAGGACCAGTGAGTTAAAGGGGATCTGGGAGAAGGTTTTCCTTGCTGCCTTTAGGCGCTCAGTAAACACAACTCTGCTCGAGTAGGGTGTCGAGCCTCGAGACTCACTTCATAAGCAGACACATTTCTTACTAAGTAGCATTTTTGAAATTAAATATGATATATCAATCACCAACAATAAATTAACTCATTGTTTAATTTTTTTTTTATTATTTATTCATATGGTGTGAGGTTCAATGAATAATTGTGCAAAGTTTTGTGTTACTCCGAGAATGGGAAATTGGAGAGAAAAAAAATTCAAACTTTTTACCATACAGACAAATACACAGACAGAGGAGGCTGATATAAGCTTTCTAAAAATAGACAAACGTCGAAAGAAAACATTGAACACAGTGAAGCTTGAAACATTGGATGTCATAGAAGTAAATATTTCCTCAGATTTTATCACCTTGTATAAATAGCATTAAATAAAACTAAAGGACAGGTGCCCTTTTGTTTTTAAATAGTCTCTTTAGTGTGCAACTTTCATGCCTCTAGCCTGATCAGTGCGCTATGTTCCAATCTCATTTGTGGACCAGTGGGGGGGGGGAAGGAGGATTATGGGAGAAGGCTTTCCGTGCAGCCAATAGGCGCTCTGTAAACACAACTTTGCTCTGATCGAGTGTCGAACCTCGAGCCCCCTTGATAGGTAGCCAGCGCCAAGCTCAAACGTACTTAGCCTCTCCTGCTCTCCTAACCAGGGGCGTAGATAGGAATTTTCCATCCTTGGGAGCCCGGGGGGCTTGACCTCTATAGAGGCTCCTGCATTTTGAGTAATATTACATTTTTTAATTTAAAAAACACTCATTTGGTGGCCCACTCAAGTGGGGGCCCGGGGGGATTTTCAATTTCTCCCCCTTCTCCCCCCACCCTAGCTACGCCACTGCCTAATACTCTGTATACAAGGCGGGGAAAAACAACAAGCTGGAATAAATGAGTGATAAGATATGCCTACAAGCAAATGTTTAGCTCTTCATGGGACATAACATTCTCTAGCGATAGTCTGCAACATCATCTCGCGACACATCACCAGTGAAGGCAGCAGAATAAATGAAAGAAAAGAAAACGTGTACTTAGTGGAAGTAATTAGCTGACCAACCTGGGCAAGTTCCTGTGACTCTCTCCAGACAATCATGACCCTCACAACGGTCAATACAGTTGCCCCGGCAGTCGTATCCAAAGAAATACTTGTCACATTCTGCAGAATGCACATTAGAGACAGAGAGAAAATGAAGATCTTTCATCGCTTCTCTAAGAAACTGTAAAGTAAAGTTCCCCTTTCAGACCTTGTGCTGTATAGGGCAGGTGATGAAAAGGCCATCTGATTCTGTGGCCTAACCCTAACCGAGGGTGTCATGTGGCCTTTACTTTTTCCCCAACTAATGTCAGGTACCCATTAGAACTGAGTGGACTCAGAAGCGCCCAAGGATCCCGAAAAAAAAAAAATTCCGGTCTTCACCAGGATTCGAACCCTGGACCTCCTGTTCAGAAGCCAAGCGCTTTACCTCTCAGCCACCGCGCCTCCTCTAAGAAACTGTGGTTCTATTCATTTTTTCCTTCTTGCTAATCATGTTGTAATACAAAACTGTTTACTATAATCTAAAATTAATACAATTATTTTGTATGTATACCTTTTTGTAAGAAATGTAGAGAGTGTCGAATTCAAGGAGTGTATCGCTTATATTTCGTTATTTTCTCTTTGACGATGTACCACTTCCTTCCTTTTCAGTGTCTTTATTTTCATGTTTACATTTTTTGTTTATTGACACTTTCAGAAGCCCAGACACATTTAACTTTTTAATGAGTTGACATTCACAGCAGGACACCACTAGCTCTCGATCGCTCCTCTTGGTGTGACGCTGTGAGCGCCGAACCAACAAAAAGCTGAAACAAACCAAACTTACCCATGTCATGCGGCCGCCTTTTTTTTAAAGCAAGGATTGGACTTAACAGTCATCTTCGAGTACATAGAGAAATGAGAAATTTGCTCATCTTCTACCACGAAGGAGGAGTTATATATATAAAACTACTTGGAGCTGTTAGCTTTGGTTTTGGGGTAATCTTACTGCGACACAAAAGATAAAACTAAACTATGAACGTCGTACTTACCATACGAGCAAGACTTCATAGGAATGTGGAAGCCAGCTTTACAACTATCACATGTGCCTTTGTTTTTGTCACAAGGAGTAAAACAATTGGAACAATCCTTGGTACAGTTCAGGCCCCATTTAAAATTGGGGCAGTCTGTAACAGAGTTTTGAATGAGTCTATTAGCTCATAAAATAAAACAATGTTATAAACAAAAAAAGAAATGACTAAGTATACACCAAAGTGGAGTCAAAATGCATCCTCCACATCCCCTGATCAGATACATACACACAAAATCCGCCATCTTCTCTATACACAATGATAAAAGACAATGATCTATATACTATTTAATTTCTATATGTAGATTAAGCTATTCATGGGCCTATTTCCGATATGCAATGACGAGAGTGGGGTAGTAGCCTACATCTGTCATGTTTTTAAAGCTGCCGTTTGCTTACATTTACAAAAAAAGTTGGGAGGGGAAGCGACCTCGTGCTAGCCAAAAATCGCATTGTTTTCCATTTCAACTCCTATGTAGGATTTAAATAATAACGCTATTCCTTACTATCAGAGCGAAATCTATTAGCTTTTCAAATTGTTCCACGCTAGAATAGTACAGAAATATGCAAAAAAGGAAAAATCCTTTTAAAAAAAAAGTATCTAAGTCGAAGAACACCCATGTATCTCATTAATGTAGAAGTAATTTCTCTAATTCAAATATTAAATAAAATAATCACCATTGATTCATTGGTTACTTTTTTAAAATGTTACATGTTTCGTTAGGTTCAATAAATAATTGTTTAACGTTTCAACTTCATCCGAGAAAGAGTGTAGGAAACATAGCATGTACAATTATCCAAGGGGACTGAAACCTATATGTAATAGTTGCCTTATATGTGAACACTGATAGATTCATTTTCCTTGTTAATTTAGTGGGAAGCGTGGTCGAGAGGCTAAGTGCGGCTTGAGCTTGGCTTGGCTTGGCTACCTAGAAGGGGGTTCGAGGTTCGACACCCGACTCGGGCAGAGTTGTGTTTACTGAGCGCCCAAAGGCAGCACGGAAAACCAACTCCTAGATACCCCCTCCCCCCCACTGGTCCACAAATGAGATTGGATCAAAGCACTCTGAGCATGCTATAAGCATGAAAGTAGCGCTATATAAAAGCTATAATAATAATAATAATAATTTCAACCAAATATAATTAATTACCAGCAATTTATTAACCAATCGATTCACTTTTTTAATGATTAATTATTTATTATTATTTTATCACTTTGTCTATACCAATGAATCATCATGCAATTCTTCAGCTTGATCCCAGAGTGGGTGTGGGAGAAACAACATGTTCAAACATTTTACCAGACATACAGATTAACTCATAAGCTTTGGAAAAAAAAGAATAGAATATTTTACCGTCCGGACAAATAGCATTGCACAGGTTATCTTCAGTAAGTTGTATTGGCGGACCAAAACATTCCAGTCCTCCTGGCTCAGGGGCCGGACTGTCACAAACTCTTGAACAAAAGCAAACAAAAAAAATTCTTAGAAAATTATTTTGTCAGAATCGAACAATGAAAGATTTAATGTTTCAAAGTTTTATTTAACTTTTATTTAATTTTGTTCAATCAGTCCACAATAAAATTAAATCCTTTTGCTTTTATATTAGAGGGCGAGGTAGCTGAGTGGTTAAATGCTTGGCTTCGAACCTGGGTGGGTCCTAGGTTCAATTCTCAGTGAAGACTTGGGGTTTTGAATTTTGGGATTTTCGGGGCGCCCCTGAATCCACATAACTTTAATGGGTACCTAACTTTAGTTGTGAGAAAGTAAAGGTGGTTGGTCTTTGTGCTGGCCGCATAACAACCTGTCCGTTAACCGTGGGCCGATGACCTTTTTAATAACTGTGTGTTTAAAAATAAAGTGTATTGTATTTTCATGTTGCTTTTTTGTTGCTAGTGTATAAGTTTTATGTGACTGAAATGTGCTAGAGATTAGATACAAAATCTGTTTGCCCTAGCCTATCACATTTATGCAAACAACTTTTACTAGCTCTCTGTAGAAAACATTTCGTTATGGAATTTTTTGCTTTGCTCCACTGACAAGCGCAACCTTTCAATACAAAGGCTCGTTGAATATTTAAATCTTCTTTTTTCTTTGTGATATTTGAGCCCGTACTGCGCCTTTATGGTCGAAAAATTGGTACCCACCGAGTTAGGGTAATGCACATTGGTCATAGCTACTTTTATATTCTATATACTTTATTGTATGGCTATTGTAAATACCAGATTAGGAAAGTACAGTCTTAGAGAGTTTTGAAAAGTCTTTTTGGCAGATAATTACTCCACAAAAGTCAAAACCAATAGAACTATAACGGTAAAGGAAGATGGAACATATGAATGTCTATAGCCTCTGAGTGTTGATATGTGTTATGAAATTATAGTCTGTTTCTGTTGTCGATCCTATGTTTACATGTGCTTGTAACTCGTGCGTAAGAACGTGTTCACGAACTGTGTGTTGTGTTGTCATTCAGTTTATTAAAGCCATACTATACAGACATGGTTTTCGATTCTGTTATCATTATGTTCATTACAATTTAATAAACTGAATGCGAACTGTGAAGTTGCAAGAATTTCGAAATGGATAGGATATTTCGTCCAGAGAAATTTGACATCGAGCCCACGGCACCTCAAGCAGCAGAGCGTTGGGAGCACTGGTATGAAACTTTTAAAAATTTTATATCAGTAATATCAGTAGACAATCTTGATACTAAGAAACTACTGATAAACTATGTCTCTCCTGCTGTATATCAAATGATCCTTGATAAAGAGACATTTGATGAAGCAATCCAGACTCTAAATGGCATCTACATTCAACCTAAGAATGAGGTGTTTGCTAGGCACAGGTTAGCTACTTGCAAGCAAGAGCAAGGTCAAACAATAGACGCCTACATGCAGAAATTAAGAACTCTATCCAAAGATTGCAACTTTAAAGCGGTGACTGCTGAACAACACCGAGAAGAAGCTATTAGAGACTCGTTCATCAATGGACTAGTGTCCAACAACATTCGAAAACGTCTACTTGAAAAGACTGTTTTAAGTTTAAAGGACGCCTTCGAGGAGGCTCGATTACTAGAACATGCTTATCAGCACTCATTACAATATGAGTCATCACAGCAGGAAACTAATTGTGCGGCAACTACTCTCACTAATTCTTCGGCCTCGCCAGTGCCAAATGTAACGATTCCTCAAAGTGCAAGCAATTCACACACACATGAAGTAAATGCATTAGCCAGCAAGTGTTACTTTTGCGGCAGGGTTAAGCATCCCCGCTCTCAATGTCCTGCAAAAGAAGCGACATGCAATCAGTGCTTCAAAAAGGGTCATTTTCAAAGAGTCTGCAAATCGAGATCTTCAGCAGTTTCGGCTATCGCTACTGTGCAGCCTCTGAGTTTAAACAAATCTACGATACCCATTATCATCAACAACGTACAATTGAAAGCCCTAGTAGACACTGGGAGTTGTGAAAGCTATATTTCAACGCACATTGCTAAGAAGCACAAATGGCAGACATGTTCCTCAGGCAACAGAATCTTTATGGCTTCTACGCATCTATCTCGAATCACTCAAGGGCATATCTACGCCAACATACGCCTAAACAATGAACGATACGAAGGAGTTAAACTTTCTCTACTAGACAATTTGTGCTCTGACGTCATTCTTGGACTTGACTTTATTGGTTTGCACCAAAACCTGTTTATTCCTTTCGATGGTCAGAAACCATCGTTGTGCCTGAGTACTCTCCAACCAGCCAGGGTAGAGGCTCCTAGCCTATTTAGTAACCTGTCACCAAACTGTACCCCAGTGGCTACAAGGTCTCGCAGATACTCAATTCCAGATCGAAAGTTTATAGAGAAGGAAATTCAGCAACTGATGAAAGATGAAATTATTGAACCATCTAAATCTCCCTGGCGTGCACAAGTCTTAGTCACAACAAATGATAGACATAAGAAAAGAATGGTCATAGACTACAGTCAAACCATAAACCGGTTCACTCTACTAGACGCCTACCCTATGCCCAGAATTGATGAACTAGCGGAAAAGATTTCCCAATACTCTGTATATAGCACTTTAGACCTTAAAAGTGCATACCACCAGATACCCATAAAAGAAGAGGAAAGGCCTTTCACAGCCTTTGAAGCTTGTGGGAAACTGTATCAGTTCCGTCGGATTCCGTTTGGCGTTACGAATGGGGTCGCCTGTTTTCAGCGTACGATTGTCAAAATCATCGAAGACGAGCGACTCACTGACACTTTTGCTTATGTCGATAATGTGACCATCTGCGGTACGGACTCGGAATCACACGACCGAAATCTACATCGATTTCTCGATAGTGCTCAAAAGTATGGAATCACTTTTAATGAAACAAAAAGTGAAATTAGCACTACTAAAGTGAGACTGTTAGGATACGAGATTTCCAAAGGACAACTTAAGCCGGATCCTGAGAGATTTCGTGCCCTAAGGGAATTACCCGTACCAGTGAACATGCGTGAACAGAAACGAGTAGTGGGTCTTCTGGCTTACTACTCACAGTGGATACCCAACTTCTCAACAAAAATAAGCCTGTTAACGAGAAACCAACAATTTCCTGTCTCCGAAGAAGTCAAAAGAACATTTGAAAGTTTGAAAAATGAACTTGAAAGTGCCGCTGTATATACTATTGATCCGAATCGCCCCTTAACTGTTGAGACTGATGCTTCTGAGATAGCCATTGCGGCTACCCTCAACCAAGATGGCCGGCCTGTTGCCTTCTTCTCTCGCTCATTAACAAGAAGTGAAAGGAAACATTCTTCAGTTGAGAAAGAAGCATATGCCATTGTTGAGTCGTTGAGAAAATGGAAACATTTCTTAGTTGGTAAAACTTTCACACTTGTTACGGATCAGCGATCTGTTTCTTTCATGTACAACAGGTCAAACAAAGGAAAAATTAAAAATGAAAAAATCCAAAGGTGGAAACTAGAACTCTTGTGTTTCCACTATGACGTCATCTATCGCCCTGGCAAGCAGAACACTGTAGCTGATACTTTTACCAGAAACTATCTATCTGCCATCACTCGCAATGACCTTAAATTACTGCATACTAGTCTTTGCCATCCGGGCGTTACTCGGCTATTGCATTACGTAAGGGCTAAAAATCTTCCATTTTCCTGTGATGACGTCAGAACTGTGATAGAACAATGTCCAACTTGTGCAGAACTGAAGCCCCGTTTTTTTCGACAGCCGACTGGAGAACTGATTAAAGCGACCCAACCTTTTGAGAGAATTAGTATGGATTTCAAAGGACCTCTCCCTACTGTTTCAAGAAATAGATATTTACTTACCATTATAGATGAATTCTCTAGATTCCCGTTTGCATTTGCATGTCCCGATATGTCTTCATATACAGTTGTTAAATGTCTCAATGAGCTATTCGCCCTATTTGGATTTCCAGCGTACGTCCACACTGACAGAGGAACTTCATTCATGTCTACTGAGGTGCAGCATTTCCTCCACGAGAGAGGAATCGCGACCAGTAGATCCACACCTTACAGTCCCAGAGGCAACGGTCAAGTAGAGAAGCTAAACTCGACTTTATGGAAAGCCATTACTTTGGCTTTACATTCTAAGGAACTGGACATAGCTAAATGGGAACTAGTACTAAAAGATGCTCTGCAGTCCATCCGGTCATTACTATGCACTGCAACTAACAGGACACCACATGAACGATTTCTTGGGTTCAACCGAAGAAGTGGTTCCGGGACATCCCTGCCAACATGGCTGACCAGTCCGGGTCCTGTCCTGCTGAAGAAGAACGTTAGATCTTCTAAATATGATCCCATAACAGAGGAAGTTGATTTAATAGCATGCAATCCTCAGTACGCTGTTATCCGAACACCAAACGGTCGAGAGGAAACAGTCTCATTACGAATGTTAGCCCCTAGGGAGGAACAAGACGTTATAGAAAATGATAATCAGAGTGGAACAGTGCTTGATATTGACTGCCCCATCCAAAGCTCGCCTCCCAGGGATCAACCTACAGATTCTACGATGGTTGAAGAAACCACCAGCACCACCGAAGACGTAGTCAGACCGCCTGAAACACAGGCAGATGAAACTACACCTAGATACAATCTTAGAGTAAGGAGATCTAGGCCCAATTACAAAGAGTAAAAGCTCATCAGCTTAATAGAACTCTTAAGTTTGGCATTCAATTTGTCAATACTAGTTTCCAGAATTACATTTGTTTATTCAATTATCTTCATTGTACTTTGTTAATTGACTTTCATATGATGTTTGATTTATCATATTATATTTTAATATATTTGATCTATAATGTCATATCGATATGATACAGTATGTCATGCTATCCTACATTGTGTGTTTACTTGAACATCTGTTGTTATTCTACGCTTAATTTATTATGTTATTGTTATTAATACTAGTAAGCACATTTTGAACTGGGGGTGAATGTTATGAAATTATAGTCTGTTTCTGTTGTCGATCCTATGTTTACATGTGCTTGTAACTCGTGCGTAAGAACGTGTTCACGAACTGTGTGTTGTGTTGTCATTCAGTTTACTAAAGCCATACTATACAGACATGGTTTTCGATTCTGTTATCATTATGTTCATTACATTACATCATTTAAGTGTAACTACAGAAAGACAGAACATATGACTGTCTATAACCACTAAGTATTGATATGTTAAAGGGTAACTACAGGAAGACAAAACATATGACTGTC
>JADKLZ010039648.1:0-10212 GCA_021533235.1 Biomphalaria straminea
TTTTAATATCACATTTTTAATTTATTTATCAAAAGTTTTTTTTTTTTCAAAACAAAAGGCATGTAGATGACCATGCTCCTGTACCACAGACATGTGTACAATCTAGTCTCTTCAACTTGATGACAGAATACTGTGAGACTAGAAGAGAAATGTCCTCGGGTCACTCTGATCATACAAATAGTGGGTCAGCTAGTTATTTAAGTCAATAGTACAGCATATATATTTCAAATTTGTTTTTCATGTGATCAAAACAAATAAATACACAGATTGGTGTCTAGATGTACTATGATGGGTCAATGGCAGGTCTAGGGACAAACTAGATTTTCTTGTTTCTATCTTGCATTGATAAAAGTACTAGATTTCAAGTACGACTCACTCTACATGTGTGCAGAAAATAAATCCTTAATACCAAAACAGATGCAGTGAAAACCACAACATTTTGTCTTCATGCAAAATCATTCAAACCAAACAAGAATTTAAAAAATGTTTTATTGACTTAAAAAAAAGAAAATAATTAAAGTGAGGTGTCAGATATAATTATAAACAAAGAGAAAAACTTTTCAAACCACTAGCAAGGCAACTCAGGTGAAACAATAACAGCATCACAATAAAATAAATAACAATTTTGGAAAACAGGTGCCCATGGGAGTAACGAGGAGAATGTACAATGAATCAGAACCAAAACCCACAAAATAATAAGAGTACTGTAAGATATATTGCCCTTGTAGATTATACACAATAAGCATCTCCTTATTTCATCAACATGTTTATCCTAGTAAACCCATCAATCTAATATTCATTGCAGGACTGACCACTATGAAACATATATATATATATAGAAAGATTATAAATATTATCAAAATAGACTTCTAAAACGAGAGCAAAATGAAAAAATAAATAAAACATTAACAAATAAATGTATTTGAAAAATTAGCAAACAGAAAACTAAATCTAGCTCTTAATTACATAACAGAAAACTAGACCTAGCTCTTTAATTACATAACATAAAACTTAACCTAGTTTTTAAATTACATAACATAAAACTAAACTTAACTCTTAATTACGTAGTGTTAATAAAACAACTTGCAAATCCATAAAACAAACTCTTGTGTTGATGATGTTGTTTTTTCCTATCTAGCAGTGACCAATATAAATGTACACTAAGTCTTGGCATGTAAATGATAAATATAACAAATATTGCAAAATAAATATCTCACTAATAAGGATCAATTTCAACTGACTTTAAAACCATTCACATGACAGAATAAGCTAAAATAATTGTTTTTTCTAATCCTTGCTAAAGTTGTTTTGCCCAGACACAATCTGTCAGGACATCTATGACAGTCTACCAATGCTAATGATTGTGTGGTTTATGATTTGCAATACTCAGAAGCAAGGGAGATAACCCAGCAGTTTTGAGCAATTAAGAACCAGAGATTCTCAAACCAAACAAAACAGCTTTTGACTCATATTAAAATATACAGAGAATAAACAACTTAAATTTAAATTTTATATTAGCTTAAAAAAACAACAAACAGAGTAAAAGAGTACAGTAAAGCACACACAAAGAGAGATGTCCGCTCCTTACTGTTCAGACTAATGGTAACTGGGAATAGAAAATTGTGCACCATTCATTTCAGTAAGTTATAAAACACTTTGAAAGTCAGTGAATTTCACACTGAACCCCTGCACCCCTCTCTATTATTTAAAAATTAAAAACTTGACATCATTTTTCTTTCCACCTTAGTCAAAAAAAAAATATATAAAAAAATCATGCCTCCAAAACATGTTATTTTCACTTAGTTGTCAACAAATTTTACCATGAGATAATTTTACATTCAATTAACATCAACATCCTCGATTTGGGCAATGACTACATAGATAAGCTGCAGAGACGTCTTTGAATGCGGATCAGTTATCATTTCATTAGCTTTTGGAAGTGATTGTCCAAGAAAGCCCAACTTGATACCAAACTGTGTACCCTGGGGAATACATTAAATGGCTTCTAAGGGGAACGGGGAAAACTTAAGGGAAAGAACTGCTAGCTACTGCTATTTATATGAAATTACAGAGTTTATCTCCCTATCTGCTATAGAAAACAAAATCAATTAATTAGTACCGAATGATTAAATAATTTTTTATTTTTTTTTTAGATTGAGTCGTGTATTGTTATTGACTATGAATAATTATGCAAAATGTCAACTTGATCCAAGAATGGGAAGAGGGAGAAAAAAACATGTCAAAACGAAACTAATCCATCTCTATATATATCCACATCTCTCATTAAGTAGTATTAATTCTCCTAATTTCAAATCAAAATAGTTTATCACCAAGAATTAATTGTTTAATTTTTTGATTGATTCCTGTCTTGTCAGGTTCAATGTACAATTGTGCAAAATTTTAACTTGACCCGAGAACGGTAAGTAGGGGAAAAACATGCTTAAACTGTTCACCTGACAGACAGACAGACAGACAGAGTGAGTTGATATAAAAATCGTAAAAAGACAATTAGATGTAACTAAAACACAGAATAAAGATATATATATATATATATATGTGTATATGTATATATAAACTTAACTGAAGATTGATATCCTATATCCATAAATCTAAAGCCCAAGATTGAAATCTAATATCGACCTTGGCAACAGAAGCAGGGGGACAAAGTTTACTGTTCTTAAATTGAATATATTATGACATCTCAGATTAAAAAAAAATTAAATAGAATTGTAAATCTGAGTTGCTTATTATGACCCTTAATGCATTATCCAGGCGATTGAAAATTTCAAGAAAAAATAAACAGAAGCAATGACTAAAACTACTGCGCAATGTGTCAACACAACAAGGAACTCTAATCTAAATAGAACAACTTAGAAATCATTTATTGCCTAATTCTTTCTTCAAGAGTGTATGAGATTCAGAGTAGAAGAAGTGATTTATGAAGCATGCATCCCATTCTATCACAGATATTCTTTCAGATTTGCAATCAAAGGAGTCCCACATAAAGCTTCACAAAGTTGAAATGGCAGAAATACTGTTTAAGATACAGTAACCGTCACAAAGTTGAATTCTATTCCCTTGACTTACTAATTAATATCAATTAAAAAAATGAAAAGGTCTGCAATGTTCTGACTGCTTACAATGAAATAATTAAGTCCTGTGGGTGAAAAAACAACAACAACAAAAAATTAAAAATCTAGAAAAAGAGAAGTGAAGTGACTCCAGGTTTGACCTCTTGTAATTTACAAGGAAAAAACAAAAGAGAGAGTAAAAAAATGATTACAGAATGCTGATTATTTAGACAATGAAAAAAAAAAGAACCAAATAATATATTTTCTAAGGTCAATTATTACTAGAAAAGTTTAGGTTCTTGAAAGTTTTTTACTTTTAAAACTAGCATGAAATAATTGCATGGAAATAAAATAAACATATTTATTCTCATGACTGCCACAAATTTACATGAAATTAAAGCTCGCCTCAACAACAATGACCACATTGTTATCATCATATTGCATACAAATGTAGTCCTTACAAGTTGAAAAATGAAGGCATGTTAAAGGATTAGGTCAAAATCTTGCCGGACAGACGAGAAATGTGTAAAATATTTAGAGATCAAGACATTCAATAGTATCAGCAGCCATTTTTTTGGATAACATTTGTACAAAAGTATGGTACAGTCACATCTCACTATCTGAAACTTGTATGTTTGTTGTTTTTCACCTTATGAATAAGTGTGAAGTAATGTCTTCAAATTATGAAGTCAACAATGTGGTTTTTATGAGGTGAAATATACTGAGGCTTGACTGTACATTTATAAAAAAACAAAAAACAATAACAACTAAAAACTAAAAAAAATACTTCATTTTTCATCAGGCATTACTGCATATATTAAACATGACTCCAAAATTTATATATATGTATATTATATTTAGCATACAGTCTCTTTATATACACAGACAATAAATGTATATTTATAATGTGATTTGTTCATCATCTATACAGCATGAGTGGATGTCTTACAATAATACATAAATATAACATTTGTTTGACACAAAATGTGGCTTCCTTCTATTTACAAAAATTACATAAGAAAATGTTTTTTGTGTCTAAGTGAAATATGAAAAAAAAAACAAGATTTTCTGTTAACAAAGATTCACAGAGAGTTTAAAGTGCAAGGCTTGGCTACAAGGGCACATTGTGATGAGAAATGGCAGACAAACCAAACAATGACCACAGATGTTTGTCATAGAAAAAAAAACCTTTCACAATAACATGATAAACCTTTTTATATCACTACACAAGGCCGGCCTTGGATAACTGGAGGCCCCAAATAAACTGGCAAAAAAAAAACAACAGCAAAATAAATAAATTTACGCAATTAAAAAAAAACTAGTGTACTCCAACAATAACACTGAGGACAAGTTAAGCCTTCCTGTCTTCCTGTGCGAGCCTCCCACCAATCAAAGGCCTTAGGCACCTGCCTAGTTTGACTATGCTTCAGGCCAGCCCCTGCACTACAAGTCATACAGTCTGCCAACTCGCAAAGTAAACATTGTTAAAAAAAAAAAGGTAACACACAGATCACAAATGTTCAATGAAATTTTGACATCTAACAAACTGACACATTTCTCACCTAAAGGTGCTCACAGTTGTTCTCAATGGTGTGTCAACACCAATCTGAATGGTCAAACAGATAAGGCTGCACACCATCTACATCAAAACACAGTGTTCAGGTGAAGAAGTAATAAGTTCCCCTTTGACCTTACGATCCAAAGGGCAGATGATGTAAAGGTCATCTGTTTCTGTGGCCCACAGCTAACGAGGGCGTCATGTGGCCAGCACAACGACCAACCACCTTTACTTTTCCTCAGCTTATGTCTGGTGTCCATTAGAGCTGGGGCCTACTCAGAGGCGGCCAAGAGATCCTGATACTGAAAATCTCAGGCATTCACCAGGATTTGAAACTAGGACCCCCCCCGGTTTGGAGGCCAAGTGCTTTACCACTCAGCCATGGTGCCTCTTGTGTTCAAGTACAGGAGGGGAAAAATGATGTTAGCAAAAATGCAGTGTATAAAATATATAGAACTATGTTCACAATCAGCTTTAAGGCAATAAGTGGTGTATGGCATGGGTCAGAAGAGAGTACAATGCTAAACAGCAAAATATAAACAATTAAAAACAACAACAAAGCTTATCTTAAGGGGAAAAACTCCACCCTTAAAACTATATCAATAATGTACAAGTCATTTCCCTTATTTGATATCAAAATAATTAATTACCAATAATTCATTGACTAATTGGTTATTTTTTGTTTATTGATTCATGTGTTGTTAGGCACAATAAATAATAGTTTAAAGTATCCACCTGATCAGAGAATGCATGAAGGAGAAGAAAATAGTGTAGAAAATTATGTAAGGGGAATAGGCCTAACAAACTTAGCCATATCTGTGAATACTGAAGGATTAGTTTCCCTTGTTGGTATCAAACAAAAAATAATTAACTCTTTCTCTCCGTAATTATTTACCACATTCTGGTGGAATCAACGTTGGTATCGTCAGTTAGGAGAGAAAGAGTTAATTTTCCACTAATGAATTGACTAATTTGTAACTTTGTAAAAATGATTGATTCATGTCTTGTCTATGCCAATGAAAAATTGTGGAAAGTTTCAACCTGATACAAAAAATGGGTCTGGGAAGAAATGGCTTGTACACACTTTTTAACAGAGTGAGCTGATATTAAGCTTGGTAAGAAGTACTAACATAACTAGGGATTGCAGTGTATCAATGAAAAAAAGTGAGCTCAAGCACCTGCCATTCAGTTATTCAATTTCTTTCAAACTTAAACATAAACTAACAAGAAAAGCCTCATTCAAACAACTCTTCTATCTAAACCAATCTTTTTTTTTTTTAAAGAAATGCAACATCAGTTTGAACACTTAGTTATTTGTAATTGCCTTATTAGCCCCCAGTTGCATCCAGATAGAAGTGAATAACGAGTGCCACTTTTTTAACTGGAGAAGGCCCGCATCATACCCTGGGATTAAATCAGAGTCTAAACTGAGTGTCTGATTTCAACGTTATTCTGCTTTCAGGGTAATTTTCAGGACAGCACCTAGCCAGTTCTACCATTGCATATTAAAATATAAAAAAATAATTAAAAATAATACTACCAACAACAAGCTTGTATTTGTATCACAAAAAGCCAAAAAAAAACAACAAAGTTAGACATGAAGCTAGCTGCACTAGTTGTAAAGTTCTAGAACTATAAAAGTCAAGGGAGGCTTCAAGAAACAATCCAGACCCCTTACTTCTGGAGGAGGATACATGGCAGCTTCTGAGTGTCATGATTAGATAAGATGCGTCTTCAAAGCCATGCCACATTAACATTTTCAAGCTATGCAGGGAAGCCTTTTCTTTGTTAGCCATGCAATAGCTAAGTCTTCATAGACTAAAAGACAAGATCTTAAAGAACTAATATTCATTTTGTTTATTTTAGACTATAAAGCAGATACTAAGTCTAATATTCATTTTGTTTATTTTAGACTATAAAGCAGATACTGAGTCTTGCACTTTAATTCTGACAGTTAAATGTTTTCTTACAGAAATAGAAGTGGTAAATTATTGAATACAAAAGTTGGTGCCAGGACAAGACTGTATGACAGCCTTCATTTAGATGTGATAAAAATTTAATAGACATACTACTTTCACATAAACATCTTCATTTTGCTGTGATCAAATGCAGACTTAGTACTTTCTTAGTGATAATCCTCATTTAGCTGTGATCAATTGTAGACTTGGTACTTTCTTTGTGATAACTCTTATTTAGCTGTGATCAAATGTTAATAGACTTAATATTTTTAATTGTTCCATGTTGCAGAAACACATAAAAGTATTTTTTAAATTTGTTCCATGTTGTGGAAACACACAAATCTGTTTCTATTTGAATTCCAAGTCCACTTTGGCATAAAAGTTTTTGTATTCTTTATTACTCCTTACTTTTTGACCAGATTTTTTTGAATGGAAACTTTCATGAAATAAAATATACAAATTACAGCTTTTTTTTTTTTCTTTCACTGCTATGGTGTAAGCAGCTTTCAAGTCTTCACTGCTGCGTTGAGTCAGTTGATGTGATTTCATCTCAAGTAACACTGATGGTACTAGAAAATTTTTACAACAACGACTCGCTGGCCAGCAGCATAGCTTAAGGGATTTGATGACTTAGAAGTGGGGAGGTCGTCACAATTTTCTTACGATATCTACAAGGCTGCGATGTATATCTTTAAAGTGAGGTCTGTCGTCATCATTGTAGGACCAACACTTTAGCATCAGATCGTAGACTCTGTCAGGTGTGCCTGATGGGGATTCAAGTCGATTCCCTAAAATAAGATTTAAAACAAAACAAAAAAGAACTGTAACATTTCTCAATTAGATTTACAGTGAATCAATCCTACAATGAGACCTAATATACAGAAAGTGTTTGACAGAGCAAGTGTTTGACAGAGTTCAACCCTGTCCCAGAATCAATAAAGCAGTCTTAGTCTTAGAAAAGCTGCAAGAGTTTAAAAGCCATCACCCTTTTTTCAAAATCTTTAAGCAATGTAATGACAACTTAAAATACAACAATTATAGTTGTGCAAAATATTTTTAAAATGAAAACAAAAATTTTTGTTACCTTTGTTCTATTTAAACATTTCATTTTATTTACTATTGTAATTGTTTTGGACATAGCATTCCTACCTTGGTCATTTTGTATTTCACAACCAAATGTGATTATTAAAATTACAAGAATGATAATTGGTTCCTAAAGGAGGTTAAACAAATTGAACTAAAGAGGAGCATTATTATCATTAAAATATATATAAATAATGTCAAGGCTGTATGGTTCTGAAACATGGAGAACAACTGAATTGACAACCAAAAAAAAGTACAGACCTTCATCAACAGATGCCTGAGAAATAGCCTAAAAATACACTGGTAGGACAAAGTAGAAAATACCAAAGATGGGAGATAAGTGGGCAGAAAAATATAGAGATGCAGAGAGGAAGTGGAAATGGATTGGTCATACCCTTAGAAAAGATACCAGCAACAGAGCTAGACAGGCCTTAGAGTGGAACCCCCAGGGAAAAAAACATAGAGATTGACCAAAAAGAACATGGCGACGCAGTATACTAGAGGGCGCCGAGAGGACCAGAAAGAGCTGGGAAGCCATAAAAAAACTAGCCAGAGACTGTGGAGAGTGGCGTGTTTTTGCTGAGGCCCTATGTTCCATGAGGAACTCAAAAGAATGATGATGATGATATATCATTTAATTTATATGATTTACAGATAATAATTTTCCTTTGAATTTAAAAACTATGATATATTTATATGATATATGAATCTTTTGTAAAGAATTTTGATGGTGTGAAATAAACTCTACATTGGCCATGTGGGATGTACAACTGAGGATCTCAAGTTCCAATTTAGCTGAAGATTTGTGTTTACAGTTAAAGATTTGATTAAGTTCAAGACCTGTAATCTTTTAACTCTAAGGTTACCTGAATAATATTTACCGAGACAGGTTAAGATATTTGCTCCTTGTCTTGTTCACACGACAGATTTACTTAGTATTAACTACAGAAAACTAAACAAAAATTGTCAAGTCCAAACTACAGAGTCCACTAGCTTACCTTCTTCAATCCACTCCCTGGCTCTGGCATTGGACATCCCTGAATATGGAGATTTCCCATGGGAGAAGATCTCCCACATCAGGACACCAAAACTCCAGACATCACAAAAGGAAGTATATTTGCCTAAAAGAAACATAAACAACCAATGTAACCCTTTGGGGCACAAATTTCCCATTATAGATTTAAAAAAAAAAGTAACATACTAAAGAAAATGAAAGAAAATATGAAAAAAAAAATTACAGGTAAAACAAATTTCATCTTCAATGGCCACATAGACATTAATTTTATTTTTTTCTTAAAAAAAATTATCCATAAAATTTTAAGTATATAATATTATTTATATATGGTGGGATGTGTGGCCAAGACTTTAAGTATGGGATTTAGCTTGAGGCTCGATACCTGACTTTATCAGAGTTGTGTTTACTGAGCGGCAGCATGGAAAACCTTCTCCCATATACACCCTCTCCCACCACTGTGAGACTGGACCTTAAGCGTGAAAACTGCCCTATATAAAAGCTATTAAAAAAAAATAAATGAAATGAACTCACCAAAATTTAAAGCTTCTGGCGCTGTCCACTTGACAGGTATCTGTTTCATGCCAGTAGATACTGTGTACTCAGCCTCCTCCCTGGACATGCCAAAGTCTGAGATCTTAATGATATTGTTCTCACCTACTAAACAGTTCCTGGCGGCCAAGTCTCTGTTCAACACAAACAAAGTAGCAGTTACCCCCTAACACTATATATATGTTCAACACAAACAAGCTAGCAGTTACTTAACACTATATATGCTCAACACAAACAAAATAGAAGTTACCTAACACTATATTTCCCTTCTTTCAAGTTTGTGCTTTACAATCTTACAAATCTTATTAGAGGGAATGTGATAGAAACACTAACATTAGTTCATTTTATATAAGTTTTAACATAATAAAATTAGGTATCATAAGTTCAGAATTATATAATATTTATTTAGAATGTGAAATTCATTGTAGAAACTGATTTTATCAGTTCATCCTTAAAGTAAGTTTTTCATCAAATATGAGAAGTGGGATTTATGGATCATCATTAGTCTGTAAATCAATTATATAAATACTTTATCATTATTATGTATAAATTGTATTCCCCAACATTACATAACAAAAAATAGCTTACAAAACAGAATGATCTGCTTTAATTTTCTACAGCTTTAAAGTTTCCTATAGGTTATTTAGATTGTGATAGAGAATGATAATTACTACCAATCCAAGATTGACAATGATAATGTTATCAGCATAAAATAGATCTCATTATAATGGTACACCTCCCGCCCCCCGGCAACATTAATGTGACATAACAATAAATAGAATGAATAAATATTGCTTATTATAATATTAATACACTTTTCAAACTGACATTGCAGATGATACTAGAGAGCCTAACTTACCTGTGTATACAGTTTCTACCTTCCAAGTACTCCATCCCACTGGATGCATCCACACACATTTGTACCAACTGTTTGGCACTCTGCTGAGATCCCTGAGACTTTAAGAACTGGAGCAAGGC
>JADKLZ010039649.1:0-15246 GCA_021533235.1 Biomphalaria straminea
TCATGCCAATTTACAATACTGATATATTCTCTTACTGCATTCAAATGAAATTAGTTGCTAGGACAATCATGCCAATTTACAATACTGATATATATTCTCTTACTGCATTCAAATGAAATTAGTTGCTAGGACAATCATGCCAATTTACAATACTGATATATTCTCTTACTCCATTCAAATGAAATTAGTTGTTAGGACAATCATGCCAATTTACTTACTGGCCCATATTGGATGATAAAATGACGATGTCCGCTCCAAAACACGCTCAGCACAAACTGAGTCTCATTCGTTTTTTTGTTCTTAGACTCCCTGACCAGAAAGTCACCATCATTAACCAGCAATCTCTGGACTTCTTCTCGGGGCAGGACACCATGGAACCACTCCTCATCAGCCATTCGCCCCTTGGCCTCGGTCGCATCCAGATCCTGACGAAACACATTATAATGAATCTTTTGTGGACAACCAATAAATTCTATTATTTTATAAAAAGTGAAAAAGAGAAAAAAGCTGATTGATAAAACAATTGATTGCTAATGAGGAATATAAGATAGTGCATGGTTTTGTTTACATTCAACTTCTATTCAACCAAGAGATATTGTGACTAAATGAAATATTTTATCTAACTGTAGTGGTCAAACACCAAGGACTTGTTTTTTTCTCTTAAGTCCAGATTTATCTCTTGTTAATGGCAATAAAAAAACTAAATTTAAATGTAACCATTTCATTAGCCTTCCTTAATACTCACTACTAGAAGCCCTTCCTCTCTCATTTTTACCATAGACATCCTAGAATCTGGTCCATTGCTAGGCTTCAGAAATTGTTCCGATCTGAAGAAACAATGTGTGTTATTTAACAAATTGTGTAATTTTTAATTTCACTTTTGTTTATTATAATGCATATAAAGGTCCCTCAGACTTTGTGGTCAATGGGACAGATGATGTCAAGCTCAGTTCATATAACTAACAGCTAACAAGAATGCAGTAGAGCTGGGTGGACACAGGTACATGCTCAAAATTCAGAGGTTCAAAATACCAATCTTCACAGGATTTGAACTTGTGACTGTTGGCCTGGAAGAAAAGCACTTAACTATTCAGACACACCCTTATTATCATTTTAAACTTGTTCTAATCTGCCCCCCACCCCCCAAAAAAAAAAAACCAATAAAAAACAACATATTTCTCATTTACTAGTTTATCAATCTTTGTGCTACACTTATTTATGTTAAGAATTCAGTTAATTAGAATGTAGGCGAACACAAATGCTGTCCAACTATATATTGAAAAAACATTCTACTCCAAAACTACTTCCAAATATTTCAAACTAAACAAATATATCAAATTATTTTTTATAAATATCATAGTAGTAATGTGCCACTTAATAAGATGACCTTAATATCATCTACCCATGGTCTGGAAGAGGTCTCTTTACAAGTCCACTTAAGACTTTATAAATTATGAGCTATTATAAAAGTATGATATACAGAGTTTCTTAATTTGGCTGTTCTTTTTGCCTCTTCATTTTTGAAGTGGCTTTACATTGGTTACAGAAGACTCAAGACATCTATTCAAACGAACACATTACACATTGGTCGTCTCCTTTCCATTAGGGCTATAACAGAAAGATTTAAAAACTGCAATATCCCACTTTCAATTAGAGTGTTACAAGATCAGCTCTCGTCATCAAGAAGTACACAGAAGTCAAATTCATATAGCGCTGGATATGAATGTGTATGTGTTTTGTTTGTGAATGTTGTTCAACTTTTTCATCTATATTGTTTTGGTACAGTAGTTACGCTGAGGTTGTCAAATGTAGTCAAACTAAATTTCCATTTGATTGGATCAATAAAAAAAAAAAAATGATCTTACCTCTCATAACTATTGTGACTTTTCTTTCTGATCTCTGCCTTATTGTCACCCTCCTCACTGATTGTACTGCTGTTGTCATCATCGTCTCCACCACCAGAGTGACTGTGGCTCTTCTTCTTGGGCATTATCTTGGACAGGGCACCTTTGATAGCTGCTTTCTGTTGCCCAAATGTCGATGTTGAGGGCGACGCTGACACACCACTGTTCAATGACATGTTGTCCTGATTGGACTTAAAAAAAACAATTATTTAAACATATTAACTCATGAGTAAATTGATTGACAAAGTATGTTATTAAAACTGTTTACTAAATTGTCTAATGAGTTCAAAATATTTGAAGACAAGTTAGGTCAGGCATTATTAGAAGTCAAGAATTCATTTGAATCAAAGTTACGCTAATAAAAAAAAACAACAACATCTATCTTTAACACTAATTTTAGTGAGTAATGGTTTATAAGAATTTTGTGCCCAGTCAACTTAAGTATCTCAACCAGATGTTAGGTACTAAGAAAGCTAATGTTTTCCACAATATAAAGTCAGGATATTCATCTAAATCACATTATGGGGGTATTTCTTATTTATTATTCTTAAGTATTTCTCAGCCTTGTATACACATATAAAAAAGGGGGTTTTCAGTGGACATAGAGAGTACTAAAAAAGGAAATTCCACAAAGGCAAGTATATCTAAAAAGATTTAAAAAAAAAGAAAGGGGAAAGGTAGTAACAAAAAAAGTACACAAATGACAGAGTGCTTAAAAAGAAAGGCAAGTATATCTGAAAAGATGAAAAGTGATATTTGATTCAAACAAGGATTAGAAACTGTATGATAAGACATTGGCTTTGTAATGAATATTCTTTTAGCTGCTTTTGCCACAGTTTAATTAAATTGGACAAACTTGGGGGTCTTGATATGAATGAGTTCCTTACTATTTCTCCTACATCCTGAACATCTGAGGCCGGGGGAGGGGGATTGCTTCCCAGCTGGTCTAAAGGTTGTTTGATAACTTCCACCAGATTCTCCAGTTTCCTCTTGTTTCCTTCCAGCTCTAAAATTTCTCTGGTGTGGTTTTCTGACTGCGCCCTTTTCTCTATATAGCTGAAAATGATCAAGTAGCAAGCAGAGTTACAATACTAAAAGGCCAACTCCTTCTCAAAGCTTAAGCAATGGGGGAGAGGTGAAGTAAGAGTTTCATTAGTAAGAATCTTGTGGCTTAAAGTTCTTTTTCTTTAAGTTTTTTTTTGTTTTTTTGTTTTTACATATATAGAAATTGTTAAATTTTAAGAGTTACCTCTGCTCTATTTGTTATTTGTGTTTTTTTTTTTTTTTAGTAGTTTTGTTAGTGTGTGTTTTGACTTTGGGATAGTTTGGATACACTTTATAAATAAAATTTCAGGTGTCGAAAAAGTATAGCACAGGGAAAACTCATAAATGGAAAGGCTCATTTCAAAAGCTGTACCAGTGTTGTACATAGACTTGTTTAATTCAATTAACTAAAAGAATAATTAGAAGTACAAAACCATAGTTCTAACTTACTTGACTACATTGTCTAATATTGGGTTTTCTGTCAACCTGGCTGCCAACTTGTGCACATCCATAGCTTCCTGTTGCTGATCAGTATTGATCCTAGACAACTGAGCTTTTGTTTCATCAATCTCTTCAATCAACTTAGACATACTGAGAGAAATCAAAACAAAACAATAATATTGCACTTTTTATTTTGCCTCAATCAACTTAGACAAACCTTTACAACAAAACAAAGAGAACTATGCCCTTTATTTCATTAATATAATATTATAATCACATTTTTACTGAAAAAGAAAAAAAAAAAAGGGGGGGGGGAAATATAGCAAAAGATTATGCTGCAACATTTTTTTTATATTATTGACTGACTTCTGACACTTAAGATTTCTTTGTCTATTTCTTGTAGGCCACTAAGGGTGTCCCTTCAAAAGGCCAAAAGTACTAAATTTAAAAAAAAACTAACCTTGAGATAAATTACAAAAAAAATTTTTAACGTTAATTATGCTGCTTTTAAAACTGGGATATATTCACTATTTAATGATATCATTCAGAATTCTACTTAATAATAAAAATTATTTAGCTCTAACTTGGACATCATAAATCATGTAGAATACCACATGAACCAACCACAATTCCTTTTTGGTTTAACAACAACAGAATTAATACTAAATTAGAAATATCCAATAATTTGAAAAAAAAAAAAAAAGACAAATAAATTACCTTTGGTGTAAAGCCTCCACAGTCAGGTCATTGATTTCTATCACATTGGGTTTTAAAGAACCTTGGTAATTGTCTAACAGTCTGGAGTCAAACAGAAACTCTGTAGGAGGTGGTGCAGGAGATCTAAAGAGTGAAGACAAGAAAAGAAAGGCTTGACAGTGTATTTGTGCCGAAATAAGGTGCCATAAGCATAATTTTATTAAATAATGAACATGAAATCGAGATGTTACATTTAAATGTTGCTATCAATCAAAGAAACTTGTTATGATTCATTTGATATTTCATATTTATCGTTGAAACTTAAAACACATTTTAAAAACATTAAACTAAAGATAACACTTTAGTGTACTAGACAAATTAGTGATGGCACAAAATATAATTGTAACTGTAAAAAAAAAATTGAGATTGTATATTTAAGTTATTAAAAAAAACTCTCACTTTAAACAAATGTGATATCAATATTACTACTTTCTCTTCATTTCAATTGCTGCTAAAAGCTTTCAATATGCTGGGGAATTGTTTAATGTGTTCTTTAAGATGTAAACTTAAATATTGGAACTGTTAGAAAAAAATAAAGCAGCTTTAAACAACAAGCAAGAATATTGTGGAGCATGCTAAACACTAACACGTTTCAGTGATACCCACTTGTTCAGCTCTATGAAAGTGCCAGAATACTCCTCTCCTGGTCTTATGGCATGGATGGCACTTCCTATACTGGCTACAACAGACTGGTAGTCTTTGCTACACGTGTCAGTGTGTCGTAAGTAATCCTCAAGAACAAATTTGCTGCATAAAGAACACATGTGACAATGCGAGTATAAAAAAGAAAATAAAAGGTTAAGACCTAAAAGAAAAGAAACATTAAACTGAAACTTGGATTCACTGAAAAAAAAAAAAATGGATTGACAGCTCACGTTTTGTGTACTAAAGTCTCCTGGCAATCTTGATGACAGTCTAGCACAGCAGGCAGTGAGGCGTCTAAATACATGGTTTGGTGCTCTTGTGCAGCCCGAATCGACAGGATGTAGTCATTGTGGAGTTTGTGGAGTTGAACAGTAGACCGAAAGAACCTGGCCTTCGACTCATCTAGCTTTGTTCTCACTTTGTTACCTATTAAAATGGAAATATCAAAGTATTAGTTGTTGATCAGTTCACTACAAACTATGGTTAGAATCAACTACATCTAATAGGTAAATAATACAAAACTTACAATTTTTATTTTTTAAAGTATTAACAGACAATAAGCATGTTAATGGTAATTAAAGCAACAAGATAGAAAATATAAATAAAAATCTTTTACATGTGTCGAATGTATTTGAAGATAATTACATATAAGCTTAAACCAACCACAACTCTGGACTGTCAATATCACTGACCAACACTCAAGAGCTCATATAAATAGAAAGTAAAAGTAACCATTTCAGACCATGGGGTCTATAGGGCAGATGATGTTGAGGTCATCTGTTTCTTTGGTCATACAAAAAGACCTTATTATGATACAATTAGCCAATGAAAACAAGAAGATGTGAAAGTTGATGAGTAAAATGTGAACCTTTAGATTTGAACACTGATATAACTGTGACTACTTTCTACCATTAGACTTACTTTTTGACCGCTGCTCCAGAAACTTGTTCCTGTCAGTCACCATTCTGTCCACACACTTGGAATACTCTGACCTATTTTTGTCTAATGTTCCCTGAACCTACAGTAGGATACAAAACAAAGTGAAGCATAAAGTATTATGTTATTGTAGTCCAAAAAGAAATCATCATCATCATCATCATCAAACTCCATTTGAGTGCTTGAGAGGCTCAAATCATCATCATCATCATCATCATGTCACCATACAAGTCGAGAATTTTGGTTTCCCAGACCAGTTTGTTTGTTTGTTTTAGGCACATGGGCAAAATTTAGGCCATGTCGTGCCCGCAATCCTTCAAGGATTACTCTCCCTCTACATAACAAGTGCTAAATTCTATACAGTTAAATCATTAAAATCAAGGTCTATTCACAGTAAAAATAGTAAAAATTTAATAATTTGGTAAAAATCTAATGTAAATATTATATGTTCACAAATTCAGAAATCAGATCTTCGTAGACATCCCCACTTCCTGACAAAGCCCAGACCCAGTATTGTATAATAAAACAAGGAGATAGTATGTAGTACTAGCACTAGGCTTGGAGATTGTATATACTGCTAGAAGTATGCTTGAAGATTCTATGTACCGCTAGCACTGAGTTTAGCCATTTATTTTCATTTACTTTATGCCATGAACACAGAAAAAGAGATCAACATTATTGTCTTCACTACCATGGCATTGTTGATTTTAGGAATTAGATCATTTATGTTTCTCTTTTTGATAACATCAACATTTGAACACATTTATTGCCACCTTGTTCAAACCCCAAAAAAAAAAAAAGAGAAACTTTGAATGGAGTAAACTGAAACTTTAAGTTAGGATACATTCATTAACAAATAAACTTTTTTCTTTTCTTTCATTTTTATAAAAACACGGGTATGCAAATTATAGTAATAGCCCAAAATGAGTTAGAATCCAAAGTCTTATGTTGACAAATCACTGACTGAATATTTTCATTTCAAACAGATGAAAAATAGTATTTGAGACGCACAAAATAAAAACTAACAAAATAATACTTTGAATAAACAGATAAAATCTTTATGTTGAAATCAAAATTGGAATATTAAAACTATTTATTAATGGATTCAAATCGAGGGTAAGAAGTAACCCAAATATTTCTTTAATTATGTACAATATGTCAATATATTTATTTCCTCACATTAAAATTTAAGGGGTGTCACTTTTGAAAAGGCCTTGATACTCTGATAACCTGTCTAAACAAGTAAAAAAAATGAAATCAGCTCACTCTGCTAAAACTATTCTCCAACCTATGGCGTTCCTCCAAGTACTTTCTCCTAGCCTGTTTCTTGTCATTGATTAGAATGGATAATACGTCCAGAGTGTTTGTGGACAAGTGATCAGTGTTGGCACGGATAGCCTTCATCAGATTCTCAGTCTCCTTCAGTATGACATCCCAAGCCTGGACACACAAAAAAAATGATTACTTAATATATTCATATGCAAGGAAGAATCTGATGCTTGGTCATAATCATTTAGTCAGGTCACATTTAAATTTATTTTTTTGTAGGCATGATGTTTATCATGTTATATAATACTAAAACAAACTTGTAAAAATAATTCTATACAATGAACAGTGGGAAAAACAATTAGACTAGTATCTCTACTAGTGCATTCAACAACCTATGCTGATTTCAACTCAACACAAAAATGATAAATAAATTAAAAATTGGAGCCCAGAAAAAAAAGACAATAGAAAGATCAGATAAGTAAATTATTTGCAAACATTTTACATAAGAAATATCAATACCTGTATGCATTCTAATAGGTAGAGAAAATTTTAAAAAAACTTGAATACCTTGAAAACACTACAGCACTCTTTAAATTCTGCGTTCTCAGCTGAGGACCTCATGGCAGTGTGAAGCATCTTACCCAGACCTGCGATATACTTTTTGTCATTATCCACCCGGTGAGTAATGAACTGCTGCACAGTCTCCAGCATTCGTATTTCAGACTCTTGGATTCGAAGTATGGCATCATGGGACAGCTTTCCTTTCATGTCCTTACCAAACCCCATGATGATGACTTGTTAAGTTTCTGAAAGAAAAAAAACAAAATGAATGCAGCCATTCATTACATAGTTGCCTACTGCTAATCTCAGTTCTCATCATCCAAAACACTTGACCAAAAGGATATATATAATAATTTTTGTAATTATATATATATATATATATACTGCTACACTTTTAGCTACAATATAATAAGGTTTATAAGATGTATATATATTTAAGGAAGCACTGTGGCTGAGTGGTAAAGCGCTTGGCTACTGAACAGAGAGTCCCGGGTTCGAATCCTGGTGAAGACTGGGATTTTAATTTCAGGATCATTGGGTGCCTCTGAGTCCACCCAACTTTAATGGGTACCTAAAATTAGTTGGGGAAAAGTAAAGGCGGTTGGTCGTTGTGCTGGCCACATGACACCCTCTTTAACCGTAGGCCACAGAATCAGATGACCTTTACATCATCTGCCCTATAGACCACAAGGTCTGAAAGGGGAACTTTTATATATATATATTTGTATATAGCTACACTTTTAGCTACTATATATATATATCCCAAAAGCACAGGGGTTGCATTTAACACATCCTGGAAAACCACAGTTTAGTTATCTTACTAAGCTACTAAACCTTTTTTTAAATATATTCATGCTAATTTTGTCTATCATCCTCTTTTATGGTTATTAAACACAAAGGCTGTTAAGGAAGTAGAAAAAGGGGGAAGAAAAATGAAAGTTGTGGAGAGAGAGAGTGAAGAGGAGATAGAGTGAAGAGGAGATAGAGAGAAGAGGAGATAGATAAAGAGAAGAAGAGATGAAAATCAAAGATCTAACTTTCCAATGATTGCCATCAAAATCAAGTATTTAAAAAACTTCTACTTTACTATAAAGAAGAGAACAGAGATGTACATATTGTATTAGCATGTTGAATCTTGGTGATAGATATCTTACACAACTATGAGCCAACTTAAAAGCAATTTACTTCCCTGATGAGCAGCCCAAAATGAGGTCAAGTGTGTAGTAAAAGCATGCACACATTGAATTAAATTAAACTAATAATTTAAATGTAAAGCTAAAACTGAGGAAAATAAATGTAAAAAAAAATCTAGCAAAGTGTAATGATTGTGGCATCAAATATGCATATATATATATATATATATATATATATATATATATATATATATAAAGCTTAAATCTTCACTCATGGCTAATTCATCACAAGTCTTCCTACAGATATGAATTTTACCCAGTTTTCCCATACTATACCACATTCCTTAAATTACTATTAAATTACTATTAAGCACCTTTAAACTTTAATAGTTTTAGCATAGTCTTGCTAGATCAATACTCTCATTTAAATATATTTTATACTGTTATAAATATGTATACATGCAAAAATCCATATAATATGTGTTCATAAAACATTAAACTGAGACCTGGGCTTTATAGGAGACCCCAGGGAGATAATCAAATACTTCCATCAAAGGTTCTTTTGCTCCATAATGGGTGTACCCTGGCAAGACCTTAAACAAAATTATCAGGTTCTGCTAGAAGCTGGCATAGACAGTAAAGAACTATCTGATCTACCATTCAATTAAATATTTATAAATAGTATTTCAACTAGAATAAGAATAACTAGAGATCTAGATTTTAAAAAGCAGGAGTTTGGAGTAAATGACTGAACTAGAAAAAAATCTAGAATCTAGATCTATAGTATTAAATATATGATATATATATATATATATATATATATTTATATTATATAGTAGATTTGAGTACATCTTTATAATAAAAATAAAAACAAAAAAGTATCTCTAGATCTATATAGTCTATATTAGATCTACTTAGAAAATATATAGATCTAGACCTGCATAGACTCTAGACTCTATTTTATTTATTATGGCCTCCTTTAGTCGCGAGGCAACTATGGATCATCCCATAAGAGTGAGATGAATGCCTGGGGATTATCTGTGGATGGAATGATGTCGCCCACAGAAAAGTTTCCCCCTCTCAACTAGACTCAACACAGTTGATTTATTTAAAGGAGCCGCAAGTGCTGTGATACAATTTTAGGTTAGCAGCATCATAGGCTCTACCAGGGTGTAGCTGGCTCCTGATTTTTCCTTAGGGTTGACTCCCAAAGGGTAGATTGGGTATAGACTAACTGCAAAGCACAGGCTGGAATAAAAATTTAGAATTTGTTCCTTCTCTTAGGTGGGTAGCCAGCCTAACAAGCCCCTCCTGCCTGAAGTTTAATTTACAAAACTGGTTTACGCAACCAGTTACTTATCTTTGTCCCTTTTTCTGGAAAAAAGTTCCATCTACTCTAACTCTATATATAGATCTAGAGCTATATTAATATTATAGACCTATTCTCCAGTCCAGATTTCCTATTCAGACTTAATTTCTTAAATCTAGAATCTTAGATCTATAATCTAGATCAGTAGATAGAATCTAATAGAAGATTCTCTAGAATCTAGATCTAAGTCTAGTAGATCTAGTATACAAATACTAATGGAATTTAATAGATCTAGATTCAACTATAATTGAAGAGCTTAAAACTTAAGTACAGACTCAAGTCTAGATCTAGTCAATCTTAAGTCTAGACAAGTATTACTATTAGGACTAGAATTATAAAGTCAAATATACATAATTAGTCATAATTAGTATTAATTACACATAATTACTATGTCTATAGACTCCTAGTAGACATAGACATAAATTTGATAGATAATATATCAATAGTTAACAATAGTTACAATAGATTTAATATTACTAACTAATAATAAATAAGTAAAGATTAAACTGATACGTCTTATAATTATATTTACAGTCGTTACTTAAAAAAAGAAGATTGTCCTACGCGTTAAATGAATTCAGTCATGCATGTTAACCAATGACCTAAATTCTTCCAAGTCAATGGTTTTCCTGGCTAGCTCAGGCAACCCATTCCATGCTCTAATGGCACTAGGAAAGAAAAAGAATTTGTCTTGTGTACATATTTGTCCCAGCATATGGGACGAGGAATGTGCCTTTGTCTTTTTGAGTATTTTTATTAAATTTTATATTTGAAGATTATGGTTCATTGTTTTGTGTTTAATTGCTATTAATGCTACTTTACTTTTGAGTCTTGTATCCTGAAGGTGAAGGCTTTCATTTGTTATGAATCTCACTGCTCTATTTTGTGTCCCAGTTTCTTAATATTTTCTAGAGTTGAGGCTGAGGGGTCCCAAACAGAGGATGCATATATTCTATTATTGGCCTAACCAAGGTTAAATAGCATTTTAGTTTTATGTTCTTTATTGATTTATAGAAATTTCTTTTAATAAACACTAATGATTAGCCTAATGCTTTGTTTGATTTTTTTTATAGTTTCATCAATAATCTGTCAATATGGGGATTCCATGACAGTTATTCATTTAAATAGGTAGATCTATTAATTTTGCATTAATTCATCTGTGTTACTAGTTTACCACGAATAAGATAAATAAGTGGTATTAATTTGTTTTAGTTTTTTGTTACTCTTAATAACTGACATTTTTTATTTTTCTGGGTAGAAATTAAATCATAAAGTACAGTTACTATTCACAGTTGTTCTCAGTTGTATAAGTATAAGATAAGATGACAAGATAGATGATAGATCTAGCATTCTAGCTAGTCATCTAGTCTAAACTCTAAGTCTAGACTCTAGACTCTAGAGTGAGTCTGTAGAGAAGTAGAGTCTAGCTAATTCAAATGAAGATACTTAGATAGACTTGATGAGTCTAATTAGATCTAGAATAGATAAATTATAAGGTAGAATATTGAGTTATAATTTATAAATTTAATTTATAGGCTATAAAGTATATTAGTTATAATATTCATAATATTGTATTGTAGATGATGCCAATGAATTGAATGATTATCATTATGACATTTATGATGATGCACTCAGAGTCTCAGATGGGTGATGACTGATCTGACTGATCATGATAATCATCATGATGTCGTCGATGATCATGCAGATCATCATCCTGATCATCATGGTCATTCATGTGATTCATGATCATGATTGACATGATCATGATCATGCATGATCATGATGATGATGTGATGGGTCTACTTACTATTAATCAAACTGTTCTGAAAATATAAAGCTCTTGCATGGTACAAAAGTAATCCAATTAGATCTCACACAAGCAGGTCTAGATCTAGATCTAGACTAGATGTGTATAAATACTAGATAATACTATTGACCAACAATGAACAAATATTTTGTTGTCTGCTTTCCTTTTCCTCGTACTTTTCTTCCGCTTTCACGGAGCTGTTGAAAACGTCACTAGAAGATGTGCACTTAATGTACAAGGGAAAAAAAAGGTTAAAAATAAATATCGGGATTTCCAAAAAAAAAAAAAAAGTTATTGTTTTCTTAGCTGTACAAAATACTAGTCTAGATTCTTCTGGTCTAGATCTAAAACAACTCAGAAATCTAGCACTATATTTAGATCTATTTTGATTTATGATTGATCATTTTTTCTATCATCTTAATAAATTTCGTACGTTATAGGCTAAGCTAATCATCTTTTCGCTGTTACAATAAGAATTACAGCCTATAGGCACTATAGGTATATAATTCGAATTGTTTTGGAATCTTCCTTCAAAATAGTAGATCTAGATAGTTTCAATCTAACAGCCTAGAGGTCTAATGTTAGGGGTTGGAGGGCATCATGCTTCGGGCACCAAGCGCAGAGGGGCGTCAAAAGATTTTAAAGACAGTTAAATAGGAACTTCTGAAAAATTTAACTTAAATTTAAGAAATGGAAGTTCTGGAAAATTATTTTTTAACAAACAAACTTTTTCAGATAGGCTACATCTGATTATTTATTTAGCTTCTTGATCTTTTGTATTAATTACCGCTATGCTTATTTCAAGTCTACAAAAATTTAACATAGACAAAACAATAATCAAACTCTTCTATACAGCAACCATCAGCAGTCTTATTAACTTTGCCACCATCTCTTGAAGAGCTTTCCCAAGAAAGATGCCTTTCCAAATCACTCATGATTGTTAAAGACAACCTGGACCCATTAAACAACTGCTACATAAGATCCGAACCAAGTGATCGTCTCCTTTCCATTAGGACTAAAACTGAAAGATTTAAAAACTCCTTTATCCCACTTTCGGTCAGGGTATTACAAAATCAGCTGTCGTCATCGAGAAGTACATAGAAGTCGAATTCATAAAACCTGGTTGTGAATGTGTGTTCGTATGTGAATGCTGTTCGAATGTTTCATCAATATTGTTTTTGTACAGTAGTTACGCTGAGGTTGTCAATTGTAATCAAACTGAATTTCCATTAGGTTGGATACAAAAAATTATCTTATCTTATCTACAAGAGACTTCACACTCAATGCAATGTAGCGAAGAGAGTAGGCCTATTCATAAGAATTCATCCTAGCAGAATGACAATGTCTTCAACTCCGAAGATTAACTGGTTAAGTATCAGCGATCAAGCAGTCTTAGTTGCTTTCTGTGTAGGCCTAAAACCCATGTCTCAGATCCATATAGATCTAGAAGGGTTAAGAGAACCACTGCTTGGTAGACACTGATTTTTGTAGGCAGGCGAAGCTTACACCAAAGATAACGCGCTCCATCATGGGCATACAGTGACAAGACCGCGCTACAAACAGCGATGTCTTTGCGAACGCCGGTATGGACAGTATAGAGGTTCGACAGTTACGCTGGATAGGGCACGTATCCCGAATGAGGGACGAACGTATGCCAAAAGCAGTCTTTTTTTGTGAGCTGAAAACTGGTAGACGTCACAGAGGTAGGCTATCCCACGGAAACGCTTTAAAGACCAGCCGACTTGCTTTAACTGACATGAAGAGTGCACCTGGTTGCATACGGCTTCAGAACGAGACAGCCGGAGGTCACTTACAAAGGCCGCAGATACAAATTCGAGACCAAAAGAAAATCCGCTGCCGAGGACAGACATAGAGGGCGAAAAGAAAACTAAATCGACCACCGGCGGACAATGGTTATGCCTGCGCTAGATGTGGCAAATATTTAGGTCACAGCAGAGGCTGCGTAACCACTGGGAATACCTCATTCCGCATTAATCTTCGGACTCAAAGACATGCCTTATTATTATTATCATCAGCGATCTCGTTTGACATTGATTTAAAAAGAAATTCCTTTGTTTATCTTTGGTAAACTTACACATTGCATTTTTCTTAAAGGTTTGTTCTCTTTGTTTGTTTTTTTATATGTCCACGTGATGTTGCCATCTTGAATAATGTTTTTGTTTGTCCGCGTCCAAGTCCATGCTGCCACCGGTACTTGTGTTTATTCACAAGGATGACAGACATGGTAGTAGTTAGCACTTTTGGTCTTTATAAAAATGATCCATGGTGACAGACACATTTCATTTGGGGCCAGCAAAGTCACTACGTCTAAGGCCTCCATTATCTATAGGCCAGATTATTACATCTTTTTAATAACACGTATAGGCCTACATAGCAAAGGAGCCAAAAAAAAAAAAAAAAACATTTGGGACTGTACTGGGATGACTTCAATGTTTCACAAACCTAGTTGCGACCTGTATATTTTGTCACTCTAAAGCCATTGTCCACTGGAGTCCTGGCGCCTGAGTTGATCATTGGACACTCTGCTGGCCAAGTACGAGAAGTGGTTGACAACAGAGAAGATGTTTTTGTAAGTAACACTTGCTTCGACGTCCTCCTTTAAGCTCGCTAAAAATATCACATTTGGCAGGCGGTAGTCCCACCATTTCCTTGTCTTTCTGTTTTTATTAGGTTTTGTTTTCTGTAAGTTTAAATCTTATGTTCTTTATAATATAATAATATACTGTTATTATGTTTATGATAGCAAAATAAGAGCTCAGCCAACAAACTTTTTGTGTGTGCTTTATTTTCAAATGTTTTACTTCACAACAGTAGAAAACACGAGCCAGGCACTTCTTTACAAAATGATGATAATATGAGATGAACCACACGTAGACTTGGTAGCTACAGATGTAGGTTTGAATCATTGCTACATTGATGGACTTTTCACAGAATGTCGATGGAGCACGCTTCCTAAAGTTGCACAGAGGCGTGATTCCGTTCCTGCACGTTAAGGTAGCTCCAGCCTGATGGGATAGTACTTTAGTTTTGTGTCTTTCTCCATGGCAAACTGGCGCTCGTGGCCGAACATTTGGCGAATTTCTGACTCGTTGTGAGTAGACAATACTTGCTGGAAACTGGTGGAAAAGAGAATTGAATGTTTATTAGCTGATCCTTATACATGGAAATAGTGTTTGTTTACGCTCAGTTTCTTTAGTACCGTAACAGGCTACACGCAAGAAAGAAATGTACAAAAGCACAAATAATATCGCCTAGGGCCTTCAGTTATCTAAGGCCGGTTTATTACATCATTTTAATAACACTTATAAATATAAACATTGTAGACATGGACTTGTAACATTGTAGACATGGACTTGTAAC
>JADKLZ010039650.1:0-10270 GCA_021533235.1 Biomphalaria straminea
TTTTAATATCACATTTTTAATTTATTTATCAAAAGTTTTTTTTTTTTTCAAAACAAAAGGCATGTAGATGACCATGCTCCTGTACCACAGACATGTGTACAATCTAGTCTCTTCAACTTGATGACAGAATACTGTGAGACTAGAAGAGAAATGTCCTCGGGTCACTCTGATCATACAAATAGTGGGTCAGCTAGTTATCTAAGTCAATAGTACAGCATTTATATTTCAAATTTGTTTTTCATGTGATCAAAACAAATAAATACACAGATTGGTGTCTAGATGTACTATGATGGGTCAATGGCAGGTCTAGGGACAAAGTAGATTTTCTTGTTTCTATCTTGCATTGATAAAAGTACTAGATTTCAAGTACGACTCACTCTACATGTGTGCAGTAAATAAATCCATAATACCAAAACAGATGCAGTGAAAAGCACAACATTTTGTCTTCATGCAAAATCATTCAAACCAAACAAGAATTTAAAAAATGTTTTATTGACTTAAAAAAAAGAAAATAATTAAGTGAGGTTTCATATATAATTATAAACAAAGAGAAAAACTTTTCAAACCACTAGCAAGGCAACTCAGGTGAAACAATAACAGCATCACAATAAAATAAATAACAATTTTGGAAAACAGGTGCCCATGGGAGTAACGAGGAAAATGTACAATGAATCAGAACCAAAACCCACAAAATAATAAGAGTACTGTAAGATATATTGCCCTTGTAGATTATACACAATAAGCATCTCCTTATTTCATCAACATGTTTATATTAGTAAACCCATCAATCTAATATTCATTGCAGGACTGACCACTATGAAACATATATATATATATAGATAGATTATAAATATTATCAAAATAGACTTCTAAAACAAGAGCAAAATAAAAAAAATAAATAAAACAGTCACAAAGAATTGTATTTGAAAAATTAGCAAACAGAAAACTAAATCTAGCTCTTGATTACATAACAGAAAACTAGACCTAGCTCTTTAATTACATAACATAAAACTTAACCTAGTTTTTAAATTACATAACATAAAACTAAACTTAACTCTTAATTATGTAGTGTTAATAAAACAACTTGCAAATCCATAAAACAAACTCTTGTGTTGATGTTGTTGTTTTTTCCTATCTAGCAGTGACCAATATAAATGTACACTAAGTCTTGGCAGTGCAAATGATAAATATAAAAAATATTGCAAATAAATATCTCACTAATAAGCATCAATTCCAACTGACTTTAAAACCATTTACATGACAGAATAAGCTAAAATAATTGTTTTTCTAATCCTTGCTAAGGTTGTTTTGTCCAGACACAATCTGTCAGGACATCTATGACAGTCTACCAATGTTAATGATTGTGTGGTTTATGATTTGCAATAGGGTGAGATGGGAGATAACCCAGCAGTTTTGAGCAATTAAGAACCAGAGATTCTCAAACCAAACAAAACAGCTTTTTACTCATTAAAATACACAGAGAATAAAAAAAACTTAAATTTAAATGTGTAAATTTTATATTAGCTTAAAAAACAACAAACAGAGTAAAAAGACTACAGTAAAGGACACACAAAGAGAGATGTCTGCTCCTTGCTGTTGAAACAAATGTTAGCTGGGAATAGAAAATTGTGCACCATTCATTTCAGTAAGTTATGAATTACACTTTATAGGTCAGTGAGTTTCACACAGAACCCCTGCCCCACCTCTCTATTATTTTAAAAAATAAAAACGTGACTTCATTTTTCTTCCCACCTTAGTCAAAAAAAAAATAAAAAAAATCATGCCTCCAAAACATTTTATTTTCACTTAGTTGTCAACAAATTTTACCATGAGATAATTTTACATTCAATAAACATCAACATCCTAGATTGACTACATAGATAAGCTGCAGAGACGTCTTTGAATGGGGATCAGTTATCATTTCATTAGCTTTTGAAAGTGATTTTCCACAAATCCCAACTTGATACCAAACTGTGTACCCTGGGTAATACATTAAATGGCTTCTAAGGGGAACGGGGAAAATAGACAAAGGGAAAGAACTGCTAGCTACTGCTATTTATATGAAATTACAGGGTTTATCTCCCTATATGCTATAGAAAACAAAATCAATTAATTAGTTCCGAATGATTAAATAATTTTTTATTTTTTTTAGATTGAGTCGTGTATTGTTATTGACTATGAATAATTATGCAAAATTTCAACTTGATCCAAGAATGGGAAGAGGGAGAAAAAAACATGTCAAAACGAAAACAAATTTATATATATTATATATATATATATATATTTTATATATATATATTATATATATATATTATATATATATATATATATATCCACATCTCTCATTAAGTAGTATTTATTCTCCTAATTTCAAATCAAAATAGTTTATCACCAAGAATTAATTGTTTAATTTTTTGATTGATTCCTGTCTTGTCAGGTTCAATGTACAATTGTGCAAAATTTTAACTTGACCCGAGAATGGTAAGTAGGGGAAAAACATGCTTAAACTGTTCACCTGACAGACAGACAGACAGAGTGAGTTGATATAAAAATCGTAAAAAGACAATTAGATGTAACTAAAACACAGAATAAAGATATATATATATATATATGTGTATATGTATATATAAACTTAACTGAAGATTGATATCCTATATCCATAAATCTAAAGCCCAAGATTGAAATCTAATATCGACCTTGGCAACAGAAGCAGGGGGACAAAGTTTACTGTTCTTAAATTGAATATATTATGACATCTCAGATTAAAAAAAAATTAAATAGAATTGTAAATCTGAGTTGCTTATTATGACCCTTAATGCATTATCCAGGCGATTAAAAATTTCAAGAAAAAATAAACAGAAGCAATGACTAAAACTACTGCGCAATGTGTCAACACAACAAAGAACTCTAATCTAAATAGAACAACTTAGAAATCATTTATTGCCTAATTCTTTCTTCAAGAGTGTATGAGATTCAGAGTAGAAGAAGTGATTTATGAAGCATGCATCCCATTCTATCACAGATATTCTTTCAGATTTGCAATCAAAGGAGTCCCACATAAAGCTTCACAAAGTTGAAATGGCAGAAATACTGTTTAAGATACAGTAACCGTCACAAAGTTGAATTCTATTCCCTTGACTTACTAATTAATATCAATTAAAAAAATGAAAAGGTCTGCAATGTTCTGACTGCTTACAATGAAATAATTAAGTCCTGTGGGTGAAAAAACAACAACAACAAAAAATTAAAAATCTAGAAAAAGAGAAGTGAAGTGACTCCAGGTTTGACCTCTTGTAATTTACAAGGAAAAAACAAAAGAGAGAGTAAAAAAATGATTACAGAATGCTGATTATTTAGACAATGAAAAAAAAAAGAACCAAATAATATATTTTCTAAGGTCAATTATTACTAGAAAAGTTTAGGTTCTTGAAAGTTTTTTACTTTTAAAACTAGCATGAAATAATTGCATGGAAATAAAATAAACATATTTATTCTCATGACTGCCACAAATTTACATGAAATTAAAGCTCGCCTCAACAACAATGACCACATTGTTATCATCATATTGCATACAAATGTAGTCCTTACAAGTTGAAAAATGAAGGCATGTTAAAGGATTAGGTCAAAATCTTGCCGGACAGACGAGAAATGTGTAAAATATTTAGAGATCAAGACATTCAATAGTATCAGCAGCCATTTTTTTGGATAACATTTGTACAAAAGTATGGTACAGTCACATCTCACTATCTGAAACTTGTATGTTTGTTGTTTTTCACCTTATGAATAAGTGTGAAGTAATGTCTTCAAATTATGAAGTCAACAATGTGGTTTTTATGAGGTGAAATATACTGAGGCTTGACTGTACATTTATAAAAAAACAAAAAACAATAACAACTAAAAACTAAAAAAAATACTTCATTTTTCATCAGGCATTACTGCATATATTAAACATGACTCCAAAATTTATATATATGTATATTATATTTAGCATACAGTCTCTTTATATACACAGACAATAAATGTATATTTATAATGTGATTTGTTCATCATCTATACAGCATGAGTGGATGTCTTACAATAATACATAAATATAACATTTGTTTGACACAAAATGTGGCTTCCTTCTATTTACAAAAATTACATAAGAAAATGTTTTTTGTGTCTAAGTGAAATATGAAAAAAAAAAAAAGATTTTCTGTTAACAAAGATTCACAGAGAGTTTAAAGTGCAAGGCTTGGCTACAAGGGCACATTGTGATGAGAAATGGCAGACAAACCAAACAATGACCACAGATGTTTGTCATAGAAAAAAAAACTTTCACAAATAACATGATAAACCTTTTTATATCACTACACAAGGCCGGCCTTGGATAACTGGAGGCCCCAAATAAACTGGCAAAAAAAAAAAACAACAGCAAAATAAGTAAATATACGCAATTTAAAAAAAACTAGTGTACTCCAACAATAACATTGAGGACAAGTTAAGCCTTCCTGTCTTCCTGTGCAAGCCTACCACCAATCAAAGGCCCTAAGAACCTGCCTAGTTTGACTATGCTTCAGGCCAGCCCCTGCACTACAAGTCATACAGTCTGCCAACTCGCAAAGTAAACATTGTTAAAAAAAAAAGGTAACACACAGATCACAAATGTTCAATGAAATTTTGACATCTAACAAACTGACACATTTCTCACCTAAAGGTGCTGACAGTTGTTCTCAATGGTGTGTAAACACCAATCTGAATGGTCAAACAGATAAGGCTGCACACCATCTACATCAAAACACAGTGTTCAGGTGAAGAAGTAATAAGTTCCCCTTTCAGACCTTACGATCCAAAGGGCAGATGATGTAAAGGTCATCTGTGTCTGTGGCCCACAGCTAACGAGGGCGTCATGTGGCCAGCACAACGACCAACCACCTTTACTTTTCCCCAACTTATGTCTGGTATCCATTAGAGCTGGGGCCTACTCAGAGGCGGCCGAGAGATCCCGATACTGAAAATCTCAGGCATTCACCAGGATTTGAAACTAGGACCCCCCCCGGTTTGGAGGCCAAGTGCTTTACCACTCAGCCATGGTGCCTCTTGTGTTCAAGTACAGGAGGGGAAAAATGATGTTAGCAAAAATGCAGTGTATAAAATATATAGAACTATGTTCACAATCAGCTTTAAGGCAATAAGTGGTGTATGGCATGGGTCAGAAGAGAGTACAATGCTAAACAGCAAAATATAAACAATTAAAAACAACAACAAAGCTTATCTTAAGGGGAAAAACTCCACCCTTAAAACTATATCAATAATGTACAAGTCATTTCCCTTATTTGATATCAAAATAATTAATTACCAATAATTCATTGACTAATTGGTTATTTTTTGTTTATTGATTCATGTGTTGTTAGGCACAATAAATAATAGTTTAAAGTATCCACCTGATCAGAGAATGCATGAAGGAGAAGAAAATAGTGTAGAAAATTATGTAAGGGGAATAGGCCTAACAAACTTAGCCATATCTGTGAATACTGAAGGATTAGTTTCCCTTGTTGGTATCAAACAAAAAATAATTAACTCTTTCTCTCCGTAATTATTTACCACATTCTGGTGGAATCAACGTTGGTATCGTCAGTTAGGAGAGAAAGAGTTAATTTTCCACTAATGAATTGACTAATTTGTAACTTTGTAAAAATGATTGATTCATGTCTTGTCTATGCCAATGAAAAATTGTGGAAAGTTTCAACCTGATACAAAAAATGGGTCTGGGAAGAAATGGCTTGTACACACTTTTTAACAGAGTGAGCTGATATTAAGCTTGGTAAGAAGTACTAACATAACTAGGGATTGCAGTGTATCAATGAAAAAAAGTGAGCTCAAGCACCTGCCATTCAGTTATTCAATTTCTTTCAAACTTAAACATAAACTAACAAGAAAAGCCTCATTCAAACAACTCTTCTATCTAAACCAATCTTTTTTTTTTTTAAAGAAATGCAACATCAGTTTGAACACTTAGTTATTTGTAATTGCCTTATTAGCCCCCAGTTGCATCCAGATAGAAGTGAATAACGAGTGCCACTTTTTTAACTGGAGAAGGCCCGCATCATACCCTGGGATTAAATCAGAGTCTAAACTGAGTGTCTGATTTCAACGTTATTCTGCTTTCAGGGTAATTTTCAGGACAGCACCTAGCCAGTTCTACCATTGCATATTAAAATATAAAAAAATAATTAAAAATAATACTACCAACAACAAGCTTGTATTTGTATCACAAAAAGCCAAAAAAAAACAACAAAGTTAGACATGAAGCTAGCTGCACTAGTTGTAAAGTTCTAGAACTATAAAAGTCAAGGGAGGCTTCAAGAAACAATCCAGACCCCTTACTTCTGGAGGAGGATACATGGCAGCTTCTGAGTGTCATGATTAGATAAGATGCGTCTTCAAAGCCATGCCACATTAACATTTTCAAGCTATGCAGGGAAGCCTTTTCTTTGTTAGCCATGCAATAGCTAAGTCTTCATAGACTAAAAGACAAGATCTTAAAGAACTAATATTCATTTTGTTTATTTTAGACTATAAAGCAGATACTAAGTCTAATATTCATTTTGTTTATTTTAGACTATAAAGCAGATACTGAGTCTTGCACTTTAATTCTGACAGTTAAATGTTTTCTTACAGAAATAGAAGTGGTAAATTATTGAATACAAAAGTTGGTGCCAGGACAAGACTGTATGACAGCCTTCATTTAGATGTGATAAAAATTTAATAGACATACTACTTTCACATAAACATCTTCATTTTGCTGTGATCAAATGCAGACTTAGTACTTTCTTAGTGATAATCCTCATTTAGCTGTGATCAATTGTAGACTTGGTACTTTCTTTGTGATAACTCTTATTTAGCTGTGATCAAATGTTAATAGACTTAATATTTTTTAATTGTTCCATGTTGCAGAAACACAAAAGTATTTTTTAAATTTGTTCCATGTTGTGGAAACACACAAATCTGTTTCTATTTGAATTCCAAGTCCACTTTGGCATACAAGTTTTTGTATTCTTTATTACTCCTTACTTTTTGACCAGATTTTTTTGAATGGAAACTTTCATGAAATAAAATATACAAATTACAGCTTTTTTTTTTTTCTTTCACTGCTATGGTGTAAGCAGCTTTCAAGTCTTCACTGCTGCGTTGAGTCAGTTGATGTGATTTCATCTCAAGTAACACTGATGGTACTAGAAAATTTTTACAACAACGACTCGCTGGCCAGCAGCATAGCTTAAGGGATTTGATGACTTAGAAGTGGGGAGGTCGTCACAATTTTCTTACGATATCTACAAGGCTGCGATGTATATCTTTAAAGTGAGGTCTGTCGTCATCATTGTAGGACCAACACTTTAGCATCAGATCGTAGACTCTGTCAGGTGTGCCTGATGGGGATTCAAGTCGATTCCCTAAAATAAGATTTAAAACAAAACAAAAAAGAACTGTAACATTTCTCAATTAGATTTACAGTGAATCAATCCTACAATGAGACCTAATATACAGAAAGTGTTTGACAGAGCAAGTGTTTGACAGAGTTCAACCCTGTCCCAGAATCAATAAAGCAGTCTTAGTCTTAGAAAAGCTGCAAGAGTTTAAAAGCCATCACCCTTTTTTCAAAATCTTTAAGCAATGTAATGACAACTTAAAATACAACAATTATAGTTGTGCAAAATATTTTTAAAATGAAAACAAAAATTTTTGTTACCTTTGTTCTATTTAAACATTTCATTTTATTTACTATTGTAATTGTTTTGGACATAGCATTCCTACCTTGGTCATTTTGTATTTCACAACCAAATGTGATTATTAAAATTACAAGAATGATAATTGGTTCCTAAAGGAGGTTAAACAAATTGAACTAAAGAGGAGCATTATTATCATTAAAATATATATAAATAATGTCAAGGCTGTATGGTTCTGAAACATGGAGAACAACTGAATTGACAACCAAAAAAAAGTACAGACCTTCATCAACAGATGCCTGAGAAATAGCCTAAAAATACACTGGTAGGACAAAGTAGAAAATACCAAAGATGGGAGATAAGTGGGCAGAAAAATATAGAGATGCAGAGAGGAAGTGGAAATGGATTGGTCATACCCTTAGAAAAGATACCAGCAACAGAGCTAGACAGGCCTTAGAGTGGAACCCCCAGGGAAAAAAACATAGAGATTGACCAAAAAGAACATGGCGACGCAGTATACTAGAGGGCGCCGAGAGGACCAGAAAGAGCTGGGAAGCCATAAAAAAACTAGCCAGAGACTGTGGAGAGTGGCGTGTTTTTGCTGAGGCCCTATGTTCCATGAGGAACTCAAAAGAATGATGATGATGATATATCATTTAATTTATATGATTTACAGATAATAATTTTCCTTTGAATTTAAAAACTATGATATATTTATATGATATATGAATCTTTTGTAAAGAATTTTGATGGTGTGAAATAAACTCTACATTGGCCATGTGGGATGTACAACTGAGGATCTCAAGTTCCAATTTAGCTGAAGATTTGTGTTTACAGTTAAAGATTTGATTAAGTTCAAGACCTGTAATCTTTTAACTCTAAGGTTACCTGAATAATATTTACCGAGACAGGTTAAGATATTTGCTCCTTGTCTTGTTCACACGACAGATTTACTTAGTATTAACTACAGAAAACTAAACAAAAATTGTCAAGTCCAAACTACAGAGTCCACTAGCTTACCTTCTTCAATCCACTCCCTGGCTCTGGCATTGGACATCCCTGAATATGGAGATTTCCCATGGGAGAAGATCTCCCACATCAGGACACCAAAACTCCAGACATCACAAAAGGAAGTATATTTGCCTAAAAGAAACATAAACAACCAATGTAACCCTTTGGGGCACAAATTTCCCATTATAGATTTAAAAAAAAAAGTAACATACTAAAGAAAATGAAAGAAAATATGAAAAAAAAAATTACAGGTAAAACAAATTTCATCTTCAATGGCCACATAGACATTAATTTTATTTTTTTCTTAAAAAAAATTATCCATAAAATTTTAAGTATATAATATTATTTATATATGGTGGGATGTGTGGCCAAGACTTTAAGTATGGGATTTAGCTTGAGGCTCGATACCTGACTTTATCAGAGTTGTGTTTACTGAGCGGCAGCATGGAAAACCTTCTCCCATATACACCCTCTCCCACCACTGTGAGACTGGACCTTAAGCGTGAAAACTGCCCTATATAAAAGCTATTAAAAAAAAATAAATGAAATGAACTCACCAAAATTTAAAGCTTCTGGCGCTGTCCACTTGACAGGTATCTGTTTCATGCCAGTAGATACTGTGTACTCAGCCTCCTCCCTGGACATGCCAAAGTCTGAGATCTTAATGATATTGTTCTCACCTACTAAACAGTTCCTGGCGGCCAAGTCTCTGTTCAACACAAACAAAGTAGCAGTTACCCCCTAACACTATATATATGTTCAACACAAACAAGCTAGCAGTTACTTAACACTATATATGCTCAACACAAACAAAATAGAAGTTACCTAACACTATATTTCCCTTCTTTCAAGTTTGTGCTTTACAATCTTACAAATCTTATTAGAGGGAATGTGATAGAAACACTAACATTAGTTCATTTTATATAAGTTTTAACATAATAAAATTAGGTATCATAAGTTCAGAATTATATAATATTTATTTAGAATGTGAAATTCATTGTAGAAACTGATTTTCATCAGTTCATCCTTAAGTAAGTTTTTCATCAAATATGAGAAGTGGGATTTATGGATTATCATTAGTCTGTAAATCAATTATATAAATACTTTATCATTATTATGTATAAATTGTATTCCCCAACATTACATAACAAAAAATAGCTTACAAAACAGAATGATCTGCTTTAATTTTCTACAGCTTTAAAGTTTCCTATAGGTTATTTAGATTGTGATAGAGAATGATAATTACTACCAATCCAAGATTGACAATGATAATGTTATCAGCATAAAATAGATCTCATTATAATGGTACACCTCCCGCCCCCCGGCAACATTAATGTGACATAACAATAAATAGAATGAATAAATATTGCTTATTATAATATTAATACACTTTTCAAACTGACATTGCAAATGATCCTAGAGAGCCTAACTTACCTGTGTATACAGTTTCTACCTTCCAAGTACTCCATCCCACTGGATGCATCCACACACATTTGTACCAACTGTTTGGCACTCTGCTGAGATCCCTGAGACTTTAAGAACTGGAGCAAGGC
>JADKLZ010039685.1:0-11395 GCA_021533235.1 Biomphalaria straminea
AGATGAATCGATTTATTTTTTAAATTATCATCTTTTTTGTTCACGTCATTATTGATTATTCAAAGGGACTTAATGCATGCTATTTGTAGAAAGAAAAACCCGAGCAAAGCCGGGTAAAATTTAGCTAGTATATATATAAAACTGTCTTCATGACTCAAACTCAAGAGTTTAGACACCAATTAATGGATCACTTTATTATTTCTGCAAGTCAGACGGACAAGAATTATCCCGCGTAATTTTAGAGGCGAAAACTAAATAGAGGAGGGGGGAGAACAAGTAGCATTTATTCGCCACTAAATAGCAGGGCCGGACTTAACCATTGCGGGTCTCAAAGTGAAACGGATTTAGCGGACCTAGTTTGGGTAGGTAGGAATGAGGGTAATACGTGAAAATTATGAGTTTACATTAGGAAATATATTTGTCTTTACGTTTTATTCATTCTTTACTAAGCACATAATTACTAAATGAGCCTTGCGTGTAGCGAAAGCATGCAGTATATCATAAGAACTCACTGTCAATAGCGATATATATCAAATGTTTCAATGTGTCTACGAGAAATGTTGACCTGAAGTAATTCTTCATTAGCTTGAGGTGCAAGAAGCTTCATTCACTAGATTCCACATTTACGGGTATTGCATAATAACGTTGTTTTTTTTCTCGCTTAGGATTCGCGTTTTTCATATTGAATGACACCCCAAAATGACAATTTTCGTTTATGCATTTCAGCAAATTTTTATGACTTTTCTAAATATTTTAATATTTTCCGGATATTTCCAGGACTTTTTCGTGTATTTTGCAATTTCAGTAGATTTCCAAGAGCTCCTGGTAAATCGACGGGAGGCCGTAGGAAATCTGTTATAAATTGTGAAATGGTTTAATTTAATAACTTATATACCTATGAACGCGCAGGTCCTATAAAAGTGCGGGGCTACTGCGTGCTATAGGTTGCATTGTCCTAAGGCCGGCCCTACAAAATAGCGGCGTATGGTACGCTGCCGGTCGGCTAGCATATAATAATTGTAATTATCTATTTAATTATTGAAACTTATGATTCTTATGATGAAAAAAATGTAATTATAATGCCATTTTTAAAAGTTTAAAGGAAACGAAGCATATGCTAATTGGCAATATGTGGAAACATTTTGTCAAGACACCAACTCGGACCAGTATTTCTTCAATGTATCGAAAAACAATGTTGAAAGTGCTGGCAAGGGACTAGATGGCGAGTGTAATAGCTTATGGTGTTCGGTACTACAGTATTATCCGTTTACTTTCATTAGGTAAGGCAGGCATGTCAAACTTATTAAGGTGTTCGGGCCACAAAAAAACTTACTATGACACGAGAGTCTGCAGCAAACCAAAGTTGCAAAACTGCCTACTAGTTTTATGTAAATTAGAAACAATACTATAGAATACAATAATTAATGGCATACCTGTCCCTTAACTAAATTTGTAGTACTATTTGGTAACGAAAAATTACTGTGATTACGCATTCTTTTCTTTTTCCTGATGCTTGACATCTTTCCTGGGATACCATTTTATTAATGTCATGGTGAAGTTTGTTTGCCAGTGACACTCTCATCACTGAGAACGAATTTTGATCAGATAATCTCAAACGGTGAGGTGTTTTTGTAGCTTTTATTATGGAAAAGAACTGCTCAAAGAGATCAGTGCATGCAAACATAGCTAGAATTCTGGCTGCAAATTTCAACGAACCGTTCATGATAAATAACTGTAAAATTATGTCACAACCATTTCTATATTCTTTGATTTCAACAAAGAATCGGACTACTATTCTATCAGCTCTAGCTGCATATTACCAGCAGCATTTTCAAGAGCAAAAGAGAATGGAGACACAAACAACGAAATTTGTTATAAAAACGAAGTCACGAAAACGATCATTGAAAGCATCTACTAACGACTCAGGTGTAGGACATATTTACCAAATGTTGGAGCCGTATTTAATCTTTTTACTTCCTGACACGTTGAGAAGTGAACAAGATTTTCTCTTCATATTTGGTTTATCCATAGTCGTATTTTTGAGAGCATTTCACATGATCACACGCAGTTGTTACAAATGTGTCTTTACTTTAAAGTTTCAAATTCAAGTCTTGCAGGTGACCAGTGAGACCAACTGCTAATGCCAAATCCTGAACACACTCGTCAGTTTGGAAATGTTCAACAGGCTCAACTTTCATGTTCAGAAACAATACAATTTCCTTACGCAGTGCAAAAAATCTGTTCAATACATTATGACATGAGTACCAGCGGACTTCTGTATAGTAGGGAACAAAATCAAATTCGCTTCCAATGTCATCAAGAAACATTGAAAATTGGCGATGATTTCATCAGAACGAATAAAATTGAGAGCGACTAAAAACGTTCTTATGACATGTGGGAACTGTAATTGCTGTGCTCAGAATGTTTCTTGGTAAATAATGCACTGAAAATGATCAAATTTAAAATTTTCATCAGTCTCTCATATTTTTGCAAGTAACTTTGCATCAAAACCATTTCATTTCATGGTTGGTGCGCCATCCGTTATATGACTAGCTAGCTTTATCAAAGATAAATTGTACTGTAATATCACCTCCTGTTATCTCTCAAAAACATCTTCACTTGTTGTGGTGTTATGCATAGAACAGAACTCAAGTAGCTCCTCTTGTATCTCAAAACTCCTGTCACAGGCTCATTATGATTATAGCCAACTGTGCAACACCCGTTACATCAGTGAATTTAACTTACAAAGAGCCGATGAAAAGGATTCAAAATAAACTATTTTGTTCTTTAATTTTTCTTTAAATGTGCACGCAAGCTGACTGACATGTCATTTATTCTATCTGCCACAGTGTTCCTAGTTAACGCTATTTCACCTTTTCTGGACAGATTACTTCGGCAGCTTCGACACACTCCCTCATAATATCACCTTCACTAAATGATTTGCTATGGCTTGCAATTAAGTTTAACAAAATGTAGATTGCTTTTACTGCAGACTCACTCTTGTTTTAATTCAAGTAGCTTGTTATCTCTATTTTTTTCCAGCGTAATAATTTAACATTATTTTGATAAATTTATTTTTAGGTGGCCAAGCGGGCCGCATGCAATGTCATCGCGGGCCTCATGCGACCCCCGAACGCCATGTTTGAAATGCTTGAGGTAAGGTATTGAGAAGAGCATGAGATCTTAAGAAAGAATTTGTTATATTCTTATATATGGTATTTGTTAGTTTGGACACGAAATGTGTATGCATGTTGTATTTACCTTTAATGTAACACAAATCAAGTTTATAAAACTAACAAATAATTTAATAAAATGGGATGACACACGGAGAGGAAGAGTAAAATATTGCTAACTCATACTGTGGTTCGTCCAAATAAAAAATTCAAACATATAGTAGAGTATAAATGTGAATCAAATGATAATAGGCCTATACATAGCTAGTAATTGCCATAACCGTTTTTTTTTTACTGCGGCCCTCGATTGAAAAAAGATTACCCACCCCTTTCTCAAACTAATCTCGTACACACCTTCTTTTTACCTCTTAGTTGTTTACTAAGACAATGTTTCGACAGATTTGCAGCCTGAACTCCGCTATGATCTTTCTATCAAATAATTTCATTTACATGCTTGGTATTGCCCTTAAAACCGCTGATCATCAACAAATAGGTGAAAAGAAACAAAAATAACACAAAGTAGACTTTCATTTCTTTTTTGTTTCTTACCTTTAAGCATATTTATTTACGTTTCCCTAAAATATGATATGGAAACAAAAAAGAAATAAAAAACATTAATTGATACTTGACTACATAATATTGACACTTTAAATGGTCTATTATTGTATTGTGCTAATGCAACTAAATGCAAAGCAAAGTGTAGAGTATGTAGAATTAGATAATAAGAAATACGTCAAGATCTGCATGGATAATATTTAAAATTAGTAATCCACTGAAGATTCTTAAAAAAGAGAGACAAAAAAAAAGGGGGTGGGGAGATGACTTGTGTAAAAGGAGCGTCTCTAGAAAACTGCCATATGTATAGTCTTAGAGTCTAGATGCTTGTAATGAGAGCATTCTACCGACCCAGGCGCAAGCCTAGACGGGAATAGCTTCAACCTTTACAATGCAAGCATAAAATGTAGTATATATATATAGATTAGTGAATTATTTCCAGTGGCTGTGCAGCCCCAGCTGTGACCTACATATTTTGCCACACCCAGGGCAAGCAAAACCATTGTCCGCAGGTGCTTGATTTAGATTTTCTTTTCGTCGTCTGCATGTTTGTCTACATTCATCCTTAGTCCTGGTAATCGAAATGGCTATTATTTTCTGACAACGCCGACATTTACTGTGATCCACTACACAAAAGTTCACATGCATAGACCTGTTTTCAAATACTAAAGTTTTCATTCTCGAATTAGTTCTGATTGAGACTCCTTAGTAAACAATTGCTCTTTACATTAGTTTATCTGATATCACTATTTTATTTAAGTTGTTTAAGTATCCGTTTCTTAGCCTACTTCGTCAAAGAATTTTTAAAAAATGGACCTTAAACTGCACTAACTTATTTCAGCATATTTTATCTTCGGTTGACAAACGAAGATTTTCTATAAAAAAAAACCAAACAACTGAACACTTAAAGATTATGGGTCTTATTTGCCGTGTTATTACATATTACTTCACATTTTTTTTATTATATCATTTCAAAGTTCTATATGCATTTAAAATTTTTTGAGTGCTGAAAACACGTAGCAAAAGACTTTTTGTTGAAAAATTGACCTTTGAAAATCGTGAACTTGCACAATGAAAGCTTTGGAATGTAAGTCAAGGGATAATGGATATTAAATGACACCGGAAAAGGCCGTAAGAGACAATCTTTACTTTGTTCGGGAAGAATATAGAGATAGCTAGTCTGTTAGGCTCATAACTTCATTTACATTCTATACATTTATACAGTTATATGTCCTATTTTAAGCCAATATATGTTTCTGTCAGGGGGAGGTATGGCGAGAAAGAATGTTACTTTGATATTTTTGTATGATAGTTATATCCTCTTGTTTATGTACTCCCATGTTATGAATGTGAATATTGTTGCACGTGTTATGAACTGAATGGTTTAGTCTTCGTTGAATGTGCGATTGAGTGAGTTAGTTTGTGAGGTAAAAAAAAGTATCAAGGAACTGGAAAGAAGCTAATGTCACCCCTTACTTAAAAGAAAAAAATATCTAACCCAGAAAACTACAGATTAATATCAGCTACCAGCATCACATGTAAAATCCTAGAACACATAATATGTAGCAACACTATAAGCCACCTAGACAAACATTTTGTCGATACTCCATACCAATATGGCTTTAGGAAATATAGATCATTTGAAACACAAAAAATAGGACAAATGGATAATTTTTTAAGGTTTAGATAATAATAAACAAATAGATACTATCTTACTAGATTTTTGGAAAGCTTTTGACAAAGTTCACCACCACAGTTTGCTTAAAAATGTAAATATTTCGTCATTAATGGTCCATTGCATCAGTTGATTAAAGATTCTTGTTAGGGAGAGAACAAACTGTAATAATAAATGGTTCTAAATCAACATAAACAGTAAACTCAGGTGTACCCCAAGGAACAGTCTTAGGTCTATTACTATTTTTAATTTACATAAAAGATTTACCAAATGCATTAGTTCAGGAACAAATGTCAGATTATTCGCAGTATTGCATAATATATAGGAACAATTAAATCCAGACAAGATACATAAATTTTACAAAGAGAAAAATGGAAATCTAATTGGTGCATGTCATTCCACCCAGAAAAATGTCACTTATTAAGAGTGACAAAAAAAGTAAAAGAAATTAATTCCACTTTTCTTACTCATGGTAGACCTATAACACAGACTCAAAACGCAAAATACCTAGGTTTTATAATAAATGAAAAACTTTCATGGAATCTCCATATTGATGAAACTATTTAAAAAATCAAACAAAGCATTAGGGTTAATTAGAAGAAATTTCTATCTATCTTTAAATAAATGGAAATTACGTTTCACTACAGTCGACTCAGTATTGCTACTATAATAGTAACAATTTAGACGCAAACAAAAGTGCTTTTTATAGTTTTACTACTAAAGTAATAGTATCAGCACTTAAGTGTACTACTTGTGTATAATGTCCTAGAATTAAGAAATTTTGAAAGTACCGATTTATATGTTCTAACTAGTTAGGTAATGATTTGTACATTATTTTCATAATTATGTTGTGTACATTTATAGTTTTTTTTAATATTGTTGGTACATTGGTGAATTCGACAAGGGCAACCGCTCTTTGTAATCATGTTATTAGCTTCATTTCCATAAGAATTTTAACTCTTCCCTCCCCCACCAAAAAAAATAAATTAATATAACTAACATTATAATACAATTAGTTATCGAAATATGAATGACTATAATGTAGGTTAATATCATAACATAACTCATAGCTGATCCACATGTCTTATAAAAACGAATTAAAAGGTTGTTAATTGGTTCAGTCAATTTCTGGATACATGTGGATTATTCAGAAATGCTAGATGGCAAAAGTGGTAATCGGGGAAGCTAAACCTTCACGTCTCCAAAAGTTTGTATAATAGTTATAAAAAAGATTGTCTTGAATAATATGCAAGAATATTCAGAGGAATGGAAGCAGCATTATAAAAGTCAACATAAATAAAGACATTTATTTGATTTCAATGCTGACATAAGAGTAGTCGCATGAAAAGAAAAAAAAAATCTAACAGTTTAAAAAAAAATACACAAAAAAAAAAACAACAAAACTACAATGATAACAAAATAAAATATTTACCAACTTATAATACATATATATTTTTTTATTTAAGTCTAGGATTAATAGGCATTTAACCCACGTGTAAAAATACAAAAGTAAAGATGATGAGGCATCTTCTAAAAATAAATCTTTATTTTTAAAACACATTTTTAAAGTAATTATGTCTCTATACCAGCAGCATTTTAAAAAAAAATACTCATATTCACTGAGGCAAAATACAGAAATAACAAGTTTGTTTTTAATATCCTGTATACAGAATAGAGAAGTATTAATAACCGTTTATTACTTTGCTGACTAGGTGTAAAGTTTGTCTAGCATACAATGCAGATGGTATGAGACTTAAAATAGTCGTCACATTTTCCCCTTATTCTTTTCAGGTTTTTTAAACTTGTGTTCAACTCGTTATACAAATTAGTCCTTATTTCATCTATATTACTGTTATATTTCGTTTCATTTGATATTAACTGTTTTATGAACATATCTGCCTTAAATTCTTTCATTACTGCTTCTTTGAATTCAGCACCATTATTAGCATAATCAGAAAGTAAGCAGCTCAGACGTCCTGCCTCTTTTCTCAGTTTCTCTTCATTTTCAGCTAATAATCCTGCTGTCTTGGCATTTAGTCTGTACACTTCGCGAAGAGCTACATTCACGTCCACAAGTAATTGCAGAAATTGTTCCTGAATGTCCGATAGATCATCATTCTGAGTAAGCCTGCCTATGAACACATCTATACGGTTGATATAAGAGCTAATTTTTTTAAAATCAGTTTTCAATATGTCCCTGATAAAAATGTTAATAATTAGTTCAACTTCTTCTAGTTCTTTGCCTATTACTTCCACGTGAGATTTTTCCAACAGGCTCTGACGGCTACATTCTGCAAGATCAAATTCTTTATTCGTGTATCTTCGAGAACCTGTGTTCATGTTTTTAATACAAGATAATAGTGCCTCTATCTGATTTCTTTTAGTCGATTCTTTACTGGTAACATTGTTGAAAAGAATGACTCTGTTCTTGCACTCTTTTATTAAACTTTTGAATTCTCCTTTTTGATCCTCTAGCCAATCATTTAATGTTTGACCTCTGGTTGCTTTCAAAAATGAATCACCTCCAGTAAGAATTAAAATACAGTAATTCTTGATAAAGTCTTGCCCAAAAATGAGCTTTAAAAGTTTAATACTTTCCAATTCTTCTTTAGTGTATTTTACGCCAAACTTGAAGATTAAGAGAAATGCATGGTAACCATCGGGATTTAATATGACAGCATCTTTCATTTGCTCCATGATCGACTCGGAAGCCTTAACTGGATCTTGAATTGAGTTAGTGTCTGCTATTCCTGGAGTATCCACGACTTTAAGGGCATAGTTATCAAATAAAGATATATCGTACTGTATACCAATTGTCTCAGAATTAACAGAGCATGACGGCCTGAACAAGTCTTTCCCCAAAATCGAGTTGGCTGTTGAACTTTTCCCATGGCCAGTTTTACCAACAAGAATGAGATCTATATGCTGAATGGGCTTCTGTGAAATTTAAAAGATGCAAAATATTACTACACCAACAAGATTATAATAAGAGTTTATGTTAATCACAAACTCAAGCTTTTCCCTACGGGTTCGCTTATGGATCGGCTATGCCGTTTTCCAGAACCGTAACCACCCATCAATGTTTTTAATTCGATGAACAGTTTGCAGCCTTAAAGAAGGGACCACTGCAAGAGTCAAATTCTTACAAAGATGGACAGAAAAAACAAGGATTATAAGAATATAAAAAAAACAAGGATTACAAAATGTTGAATAAAATATGTTAGTAGATTAGTAGCTATAAAATTACATATATGGTTTGTCATTTATTTTTAAGAAGAAGTGACATTTATATTACATAATTCCATACTGTGAAAAAAATGGAATCATTGGAGCTTCGTGTCTGATGTTTTCTTCCATAATACATAGTGGGGAAAATACTTCTCACTAAGTAATATTATGTATTAATTTTTACAATGTTATCTGCATGGAACTTTTAAATCTACTAGAAAGCAAGAATTTAAATGTGCACCATGATGATGGGTTACATTTTCGCGTGTAAGGATCAGTCTACATGCTTTTTAAATGGTTTGACATGATGAGAATACATATTTCTCCTCTAAGATAACACATGTGCACCCTACTTTAAAACCGTTTAAATCGACATACTCTACAAAATATTGTTAACAAATAACAATGCATACTTACAAAATCTTCAAGCAAAATTTCTTCCTCTTCGTTTGATTTAGCCATCGCTAATTTATAATTTAAAAAAAAACAAAAACAATAATCAATTATTTCTCTAAAAAAAATATTTTATTTAATTGACACCAAGTTATTAATTTAAAAATATAAAAAAAAAAATCTATAACAAATTGCCTATTGTTAAAATGTGTTTTTCTCAATTGTTCATATTTTCAGTTACTTTTTAAAAAAATTTAAGTGGACTTTTTAAATTCAGAAAGCAGGAATTTACTTAATTTATACATTACATCAGAAATTTCAAGAATCTGATTTGCTAAGACTCTAATGATTTATATATGTTGGGCTTTTTAGTCTACAACTTGAATTCTTTAGCTTGAAAACAAAACTTGATATTTGTAGAAATAATAGCAAGATTTAATACTGTTGCTGATGAGGACTTGATTTGTTGACGTAGCATACGTTAAAAAACTCTCGACTCATTCATTCAAAATACAAATTTTTTTGCAACTCTATTAATCATACTCACAATTTAAGGGTATAAAAAAAAACAACTATAAAAATACAATGACTATAGACATCAATGACAACTCTTTAAGCATAATTTTATTACCTTTTATTTCAATGCACGGTAAATACAAATTATAGTGTAAAACAGAAACCGATAGTAATGTTAATATAAATCCCAATGAAATCTAAACAGAAATATCTCTCTTACCTGCGGTGTGGCTTTCGTTATTGTCAAACTTCTTTAGTTCACTTTATGAGTGGCCTTTGTGATTATTAGAGATGAACTTTATCACTAGCGTGCTATCAGATAAAAATTATAGGCTCTTAATATTTTAGGGTGCTACACCAGAATTATGTTCCTTGCTGAACAATTTAGTTGAAAAAAAGCAAATATTAATCCAATACTATTAAGCGAGCAATTCTTGTATATATATATAAAAAAAAAAAAAAAAAAAAAAAAAAAAAAAAAAAAAAATGTCAAGAACCTCATTATCATATTCTTATTAGCTCTTGATGGTTATTCGTCTAGGATGATTCTCACTGATGTAATTTAACTGATAAAACACACCTTAAAGATTACGATAACATTAAAGACCACAATATTCAATAATGATATAAATTATGATCTCTGAACACAAATTTGCATTCTAAAAATTAATATTTAATTAACAGCTACAGTTTGATATAACAAGACAGCACAATACATAAACAAAAGAAGTTATTACTAAAATACTATTATAAAGTTTAACTCTTGTGATTCTAGAATTAACATTTAATAATCACATAGACATAGATACTTGGCTGTTGGTCACGACGAACTCTCTCTCTCTCTCTCTCTAGTCTCTGCACGGAACCTGTAGCCCAACGTCACAGTCCGCTCAACACTAGAGTGATATTTACTTGCGTAGTAGGCAAATGTTACACCACATGTATAAGTACCGTCTCTGTCTCTGACTATAGATGCAACTCTCTACTAAGACTGCCTGTCAGTCTGTCACCAAGACTGTCAAAGACTTGTCACCAAGGACTGACTGTCACTCTAAATAAACAAATAATCGAAATATCGCTAACAACTAGCTAAAGCGCCATTCTATTACTTCATAATCACCTAACATCTAAAGCTAAATAAATAACTAATAGAAACATTTTCTTACCCTGGTCCTATAGAACTAACTTCTACATGTTGTCTCTGGCAAACAACTCACACCTCTTGGAGCCAAGATCGCGAGCCAACCTCGGCGACTTGCTCCCAAAATCTGTATGGGTCGTTCACCAGAAAACGCCTGACATACGCCCCTGCTAAACTACATGGCGCTGTCCCGTCTGTCCCAAACTTCTCTATATATAGGCTAAGTATCTAGCTTCCCGCCTAACTAACATTAATAATTGTCTGTCTGTCGAGACCCCCGTATCAGTCGCTCTACAAGACAAACATTGCCCTAACCTTTGTCTGCTCTCTGTCAAGTCTATCAGTGAGCCTTGATAATAGTTATAAAGCTAATTAATAACACTCACACACACATCTGTGACAACGACCATGTTTTACTTTATTTTGTTTTTCAATCGTTCTTTCTTGAAAATGGGCGCGTCATTTGAGCCTTTAAATAAGGTGTTGTTGTTTTTTCTAATAAAGGCAGACTTCACCTATTCTCGGAATATCATGTTACCAATATAAGTTTTAATTTAATACCTTTTCAACATTAATACTTTAAATTGTGCTATATGTGTTTTGTCTATCGATAATTCATTTTTACATGTATATTATAGTTTATACATGTTACATTTTTATTGTTTTTTGTCACATATGCCATTCTAGGTTTATTTTTGTATTTCTTTATTTATT
>JADKLZ010039759.1:2750-14915 GCA_021533235.1 Biomphalaria straminea
ATTTAAAGTGTAAAAATTATTAAATTAAGCCATTTTATTACTTACAATAGATTCCCTGCGCCATCCTGTCGATTTAACATCCCTATAATTATTTGTCTGTTAAGCTATTGCTTTAAAAGAAATCAAACACATTTTTAACATTTTAAAATAAAGTCATTTTGTCTCTCTAACCTTGCTAATGCTTTTTTTTTTCCACCACAATTGTTCACAAATACTCGTATTAAAGGTATTTTGCAAGTCAATGGATTTTTTTTTCTAAAGAATTATAGAGTATTTGCGCTCTAGAAAACTTTTTCTGTGACTATTAAATACATAAATAATTCGAGTTTTAAATATGGTTCTAATTTTTCGCATTATAAAATAAGTAAAGCCAATGTGTTAAAAAAATGATTAATGGAGCTAAAAATAGATAGATTGTTGCCCGTCTGACCTATTTACTTTGAGAAATATTATATAGATATAGTTAATATAGACTCTAATTCTAATATATAATTATATATAATATTATATACTATATACTATTATAATAGTTATCCTTGGAAGTTGGAACAGTGACCAACACATTAACATTTCAACACAAACTAAGGGACTCAGAAACGGTGAGCGATCATTTTGATCATCATACTCATACTGACTCATAGCTGACCTTACCCGAGTAGGTTAGGTTAGGGAGTCTCAAAATGCTCAGCAAGGAGATGACTAGATTTTTTTTGTAACTGTAAGTATACAACTACAAGTGTAAATTAGCTTAAATCATGTAAAGTTTTTTTTTTTTTACAAACTTAGACGTCTTAGATAGAATCTAAGATTTTAATTATATTTAATAATATTTGAAAATATTTCACAGCTTTGACAATTTTGTACTATTTGTAGACTTGAGATACGCTTTCAGGCAAGTGTATCATCGTTTTATGTAGATCTAGGGCCTAGGCCCTATTTGAATATTTGTGCTTAACAGCAATTATAGAATAGATGAACATTATCATTGACTAATATTAATTTAAATTTGAGCCGCTTAGGATGAGGTTAACATTTGTTCTGTTGCAGTACATTTTTAGATTACCTTTATTTGTTTAATATGTGTTCTCAAGCCATCTTTTGCCTGCATTGTTTTAGGGCAGCATTTCTAATTGAAAACAACTCTTTAATGAATTGCTATTTAAAAGCTGTTATATTTACTAACTTTATTATTGAATCACTTTCATTGAAGCCTGTTTTGTGTATTAAATCTAGTTCACCCTTTAAAATATTATTTCACAATTGTATTTATTTCATTAGTCTCATTATTTATTTCATTAGTCTCATTGCAATGTAATGCTTTTATTTTCTTCAAAACCCAATTTCAAACATCACTTGCTTAAACATGAAAGATTTACTTTCACAAAGCCCCACTAAACTCTTATTGGTCTTACTTGGACCTTCACTTATCTCCTATTCAGGGGCGGCCCTAGCAGTGCGCGGGGCCCTGGGCGAGCGTCATGTGCGGGGCCCCTAGCGGTAAAGGTATACTATATATATATATATATCGTACCACATCTCGCTAACGGGCTCATACGTCTCTTACGTGTAACAATAGCAATACAGTATGTCCGCCTCAAAGCTGTGGGCCTTATATTTGTAACAAAACATAGAACATTACGTAAGTACTTATCTTATTTAATACAGACGTTACTTCAAAAAGACGATTACGTCCTACGCGTCATTTTAATTGTTCTGCATTAACAAATGCAAATAAAAAAGAAAACACTCAGGCACTACTAATATTATGTCTCCTCTTTCACTCTGTCGATTGCATCCAATACGATGTTTAATAAGAATAAAGTGTGCTATAGGAGTTACAGTGGTCCATTCACTTTAGCAGAACCGACTTTTGCGGAAGGGCTGCATTACGGGTTTTCAAAAAAAAAAAACATTGTAAAAACAAGATTACAAAGACAGTTTGTGTGGAAACACAAACTCAAAATCGGTCCACGAAGTGTATCACCCAGGCAGGTAAATAGGCAGGTTTCAATATTTTCAGAAAGAACATCATAATGAAATTCTATCAAAGACAATGGACAGAGTAGAATGGAGAAAGAAGATTGACAGATCTTGTGTGGTGCCTCAGCGGTCCAGCAGACCAAAGGATAGGTGAAAGTGAATTTGAAGTTCGACGTCCACTTCTCCTACCAGATTATGAGACGCGATAATATTAAAAACTAATCATCCATTGTTGTTTTAAATTATGTCCAACTTATATACATACTAAATAGATTTTTTCTCTTTAAAAAAGTACCCATTTTTTTACGTGTAAATGTAGTAGTTAGTATAACAGAACTTAAAAAAAAAAACTTTTGCATAAACCTGTTTAAAAAGGGTAAATAGTCATCTCCTACATTAAAGAGCTTCCCTTGTTTGTTACTATTAAAAGTGAATAGTTGTAAAAGTGATGCATTTTTCTGAAAGAAAATTCTTGCCTAAGTGATTTTAAAAATTTGATTTTTCGTTTTCAGAAAACTAAAAAGTAGCCGCTACATCAGAACTTTGAATGGTCTAAAATATTATGATGTCGGCTTTGCACTATCTTTTCTAGTTTACGAGATCTAAACGGGATGGACGGACGTACAGACAGACATTCCACACAAAACTAAAAGCGTCTTTTCCCCTTTCTGGGACCACTAAAAATACTCCCGCATTGCTCTAATGCACTAAGGAAGAAGGAGCATTCTTACAAATTTGTCTTATCATATAAGTAAGCTTTTGCTGTACATGTCATCGCCAAACTTGCTGGAAGCTGATACTGTTTATAGGCCTATCCGAAAATATTATACATTTATGAAATTAAACAGCCAACTGCGAAAATCTGAACTTCGCGTGCGGTCTTAGGACGTATCACCAGCAACAGTCGAGGATACACTGTATAATTGTTTAGTTATTTTAAGTGCTTTAAAAATAAATAGGTGCCGATACTCAGTGATGGAATACCTAATTTTTAACTACAGATAAATTATTAATAAACGCTAAAATACAAGAAAATTAATAATTTTCCCCCACATTGAAAAAAGTGAAGTAGGCCTACGCCGTACCCGTTTGACGGCTGTCTTTACCAAAACTGAACTGTACCGGTATTTTGAATACAAGAAAAATGACGTGGAGAAATTAAATGGCAATAGGTATAAGAAATATACTACGAAAATATTGAGTAACAAGTCCTTGTTTATGATCACTCATTAAGTTTTCGACGTTGGTGACAATAAAATCTCCCAGCGCGGGGCCCCCCTCAGGCGCGGGGCCTGGGGCGGTTGCCCCACTTGCCACCCCCTAAGGCCGCTACTGCTCCTATTCATTGCATTTTTTTCCTATGTAATTAATTGCCTTTTATCAATAGGATAAAACAGTTTATACCAGTTTAATATTGGATGCTTCAAACACATGTTCATTTTCATTTTTATGATATTGCATATTTAGCTTAAAGTCATTAATAGCTAATATTAGATCTCCTATTTATTTGCTTTGCTACAAAAGACTGGTACCTTTATTTATATTTAATGCTTTATTTATACTAACATTAGATGTTTAAAAACTTGATGGATACTTGATATTTATTATATTTTTTACAATTGTTTGCAAAGCCTTTATCAACTTAGTTCACTTTATTTTCTATTTATAAATAGCATTATCTTCTTAGTAATCAAATGCTTTTTATTCTTTTTAATATATACTAAATGTTAATTAGAAATTTTCTTACAATTAATAGGAATGTCACTATCAACTCCTACCTATTTATTGCATATTGCTTAGATATTTTTTTTTTTTTTTTTTTTTTGCAAACCCTTAATTAGCTCATATTTGGTTCTTCTAAGTCCTATTTATTGCATTCTTTGCTTTTTTACAATATATGGAACCTTTATTTATATTTAATTCTTTATTTATACTAACATTAGATGCTTAAAACACTTGATGGATGCTTGATATTTATTACATTTATTACAATTGTTTGCAATTGTAAAAATCCAATCCCAAAATTATCTCATACTTGGTTCTTCTATGTTCTATTTCTTTGCCTTTTTTTTTTTTTTTTTTTTTTTTACAAAATACTGGTCCATTTATTTATATTTAATGCTTTACCAAATATTAGTTGCTTCAAACACTTGATGGATACTTGATATTTATTATATGTATTACAATTGTTTGCAAATCCTGTTTGCTAAGCCTTTATCAACTTAGTTCACTTTATTTTCTGTTCTAAATTGCATCAATTCCTTAGTACTGGTTATCGTTATACTTTTTAATACATACTAACTGTTAAGAAATATTGTTACAATTAATAGGAATGTCACTATCAACTTCTACTTTGATCTTGTGTCCTATTTATTTTATATTACCTAGCTTTTATACAAATACACATTAAATATAGACATTTAGTATGATTTTTTTGCATAGCCAAAATTAACTCATACTTGGTTCTTCTATCTCCTATTTGTTTTTTACTTTGTTAGAAAATATCTTTATTTATATTTAAGCTTTATTTGATGGATATTTGATATTTATTATATGTATTATGATTTTTTTACAAAGCCTTTATCAACTTAGTACACTTTATTTTCTATTTATATAAATATTCCTTAGTAATCATCATCATTATACTTTTTAATATATACTAACTGTTAATTAAAAATGTTGTTGCAATATGTATCACTATCAATTTCTTCTTTGATCTTATGTCCTATTTATTGCATATTACTCAGATGTTTTAAACAAATACACATGAAATATAATTTCAGTTGCTATGATTTTTTGCAAAGCCAAAACAAACTCCTAGTTGGTTCTTCTATCTTCTATTTATTGTGTTTTAGGCTTTGCTACAAAATAGCGGTTGCATCATTTCCTTAGTAATGGTTATCTTTATACTTTTTAATATATACTAACTTTAATTAGAATTTTTGTTACAATTAATAGGAATGTCACTATCAACTCCTACTTTATCTCCTATTAATTGCATCGTTTCTTTTGCAATTGATTGCTATTTTTAGGTCATTAAGGATATCAAATATTAGATAATTGAAACATGATGTATAATGGATATCTACACATTTAAACACTTGATCATTTTAGCATTTTGTTTTCCCTTAGATGAGCTTTGTTTTTAAAGTATTTATTGTATTGCTTGTTTTTTTTATTAAACTTGTTTAAACATAGTATGTAGTTGTTTTTTTTTAAAACAATAGTCTGAAAAACTAGTGTCTGTATTCGTGCTCTTAAGAATCAAGAGCAGAAACTGTGTCCAGACTACAAGAATCTAGTTTTTCGTTTTTTCTTACTATTGTTTTTTCAGTTGCTGTAAAATTTTTTTTGTGTGGTTACAGTGTAAGTACTACCAATGTCTTGAAATTTGAGTGCCCAAGCAATTCTACAGGTGTAGAAAACAGGATCTTTTTTTTTCAAATTGCAATATATAGGCTTATATATATATATATGTAACAAAAGGTATATATATATATAAATGTATACTTGCACAGTTCCCTTGTATTTTTTTGTACTTTTTTTTTAAAGGTTGATGTACAACTCCGAAATTACCTTGTCAAAGTGTCTATGAATCAGTGGATAGAGAGATGCAGCCAATATAACATATAAAGTATTTTTGGCAAGTCTGATTTTAAATGGATAACATGCAGGTTTTTTTTTAACAGCTTTTGTATACTTATTTGTGCCTCTGAGGAGGTATAAAACCCAAGTGCAAAGCCCTCAGCCCCCTGGATGACAAGGTGGTCATCATCGAACCAAGATGTCTCAGAAATCCAGTCAAAAGCTATTGAGTAGGTGTACAAATCACAAACCAGATGTTTTTGGCAAGTAATTTTTCTCAAGATTATTAGATACCCTTAAATGTACTTAATTTTATGAACTGTTACATTACTGTTACATTGCATACTGCATACATTTCTGTTTGCAACTATTGTTTTAATAGTAATATTGAGATGGATCACATCAGCATGGTTGACAGAGGGGTTATGATGCGTGGGCCACCCATGACCCCTTTATATAAGGCCCAGGAATGCGTCCCTGAGAGGAATGCATCCATTGTCTTCTGACCCAGGAGCCATATAATTTAAGTGGACAATTGTTGTCAATTTGTTTGAACAAATAAAATCTTATCTTACCTTATCTTATTGCAGAAGTTAAAGCTGAGAGGCACAAAAGTTAATATCTTCTTAGTACATTTCATTGAAAATTATCACATGCCCTAAGTCTTAGGAATTAGATTTGGCAGGTAAAATGCAAGATTTTTCAGTGTGGTTACATTTTAGCTATGACTTAGCAGAGATTGTGAGGTAATTATAAAAAAACAAATGTCAAACAATAGACAACAACAGTTACTCGATAGCATAGTGTCTTAATAAGCAGTGTAGTTCTAATTAGGAGTAATTTTTGAACTTAGTTATTGTAATAGCAATGACAGTGGACATATTCCTTTTTGCTAATTCAATAGATATGAATTGCATCCAGTGCTGATCAACTTATTGTTGTTGACCTAAGATTTGTTTCAAAGTTAGTTACCTTAACATTATTTTACTCAAAACTCTACACTGAACACTGTGATGGTAAATCCCCTTTGTGCTGATTTTCTTTTTCAGATGTTGTAACCCTCGTCTGTAAAATGTCAGAAAACATGTGAACAAAAGCTTTAAAGATTTTGGCAAGTAGTTTTCAAATATATTTGATATTTTAAAACTTGAATATATTTTTGTGACTGTTGCTTGGTCTAGTGTGCCATTTTTTTCAGCTGATGTATTTGTCTGTGGAATAATACATCTAAAGTAGACATACAAACATCCCTTGCTAGAAGTCCCATATTGGAAATCCCTTTCAAGATGTTTTGGCAAGTAGTTTTCTCAAATTATATTTATAAGATATTTTGAAACCTGAATATTTTTTTTCCTACTGTTGCTTGGCAGCTGATATATTTATCTGTGAAATAATACACATAAAATACACATACAGACATCCCTTACTAGAAATGCCTTGCATGATATTAAAAGCAAGTAGTTTTTCAAATTAAATGTATTAGATACCTTAAAACTTAAATAACTTTTTGTTACTGTTAGTCTTCAAACTATGCCTTTTTTTTCAGCTGATGCATTTATCTGTGGAATAAAGCACCTAAAATAGTCTTGCTGGAAATTCATTGCACATAATCCCTTGTAAGATATTTTGGTAAGTAGTTTTGTAAATTAACTTTATTAAATATTTAAAATTTTGTACAATTTTTTGCTGCTGTTTCTCTGCAAACTGTGCCTTTGTTTTCAGCTGATGCATTTGTCTGTGGAATAAAGGACTTATAATTGACATGCTGGAAATCTCTTACTCAAATACTAGAAATTAAGTGAAATCCCCATGGTACTTTGGCAAATAGTTTTGTAAATTAACTTTATTAAATATTAAAAATCATGGAATATTTTGGTGCTGTTTCTCTGCATATTTTACCTTTTTTTTTTCAGCTGATGCATTTGTCTGTGGAATAGAGCACAAAAAATAGACATGTCAAAATCCCTTGAAGGGAATTCCTTTTAAGATACTTTGGCAAGTAGTTTTTCAAATTATATTTATTAGAAATTCTTGAACAATTTTTTGCTGCTTGGCATAGTGTCTTTTTTTTCAGCTGATGTAAGTGTGCTTGAACTTGGCTTGGCTTGGCTCGAGGTTCGGGTCCCGACTCGTGCAGAGTTGTGTTAACGTCCCCCACTGGTCCACAAATGAGATTGGACCAAAGCGCCCTGAGCATGCTATAAGCATGTAGGTAGCACTATATAAAAGCAATAATAATAATAATGTATTGGTCTGTGGAATAATACACATAATATAGACATACAGAAATCCCTTACAATATATTTTAGCAAGTTGTTTTTCAAATTATATTTATTTAATATGTTAAAACATAAAATGTGGTCTGATACCAAATTTTGGTTGCTGTATGCCCAGTCTTACTATATTGACTTGTATTTATGTATAGTTTGCTATTCTCTTAGTTTTACTACTACTTTTTAATACTTATAATACTTATTTCTGATTACATACAATTCACATCATTCAACTCAACATCATTGTATAAATAACATTGTATTTAATTCATATCTTATTTTAAATCATCATACACATTGTTTATTAGTTTATGTACAGCTGAGTGTGATAAAAGTATTCCACATGTGCAGCAAGAGATACTTTAATGATTGTACCAATGTCACTAGTGCTGTGGGCCTCCTGTATATCATATCCCTTATATAAATTTGGCTTGCATTGTCTTTGTCACATTCTCATGCTTTACAGTATAAACTTTGATTTCCTACTTTGATTTTAGTTAGGCCTAAATTTGCGATCTTGTATTGGTGAACTTGTATTTGTAAATTATTTCTTGTGTGAACATAATGAATTTCCTCTTTAATACAATTCATAATCCTCACTTATGTTATATATTACAGACATTACTGAAAAAAAAGTAATATGAAAAAGTGCTTTTTCTTTACTTTGGGATCTCATTGTTTCCATAATCTTCCTTGACATTTTTTAAAATCATTATGTTGACCACTGTATGTGCGCCCTGTTTTAGTTCATATTTTTAGGCTTTTTGTAATTCAGTCGAATTATCACTTACTGGAACATATCTCAGATCCTATACTCTTAACCGAGCAATTCTTGTATGTATATTACAAATTAGTGCTCTTGTTCATATAACACAAACAACCTTTTCTGAAATGAGCTAGGGAAATGGATCATTCAACTGAGCAAGGCTTGGTCACCTGATACTGGATTTATACTTCTTGTTTTAAAATGGTTTCTGAGTAATGCATTTTTTTTTACTTTCAAATGACTTTGACTCAACTGTACTCATGTCGCTAATATACAAATTTATATCGGAAAGTGGAGTCCTATATTTCACCTCTCTTGGGCCGTTGCATTGAAACACATTACCTCCCTTTGCATTGAAACACATTGTCACCTCCATTTGCATTGAAATAGTTTTACCTCTGTTTGCAATTGAAACATACAGTTGTTTTTGTTACCTCCCTTAGCATTGAAAAAGTAATTTTTTAAACTGTCCCTTGCACTGAAACACACACTGTATCCTTTACCTATATTTACATCGTTGTGCTGGCCACATAACACCATGCTCATTAACCGTTGGCCAAAGAATCATCTGCCCCATAGATTACGAGGTCTTTACTTTTAACATACAGTAGTTTTGTTACCTCCCTTTGTATTGAAGTTTTTGTTTCCTCCCTTTGCATTGAAGTTTTTGTTACCTCCCTTTGCACTGAAATCGTTTTTATCTATCTTTGCATTGAAAAACATAACAGTAATTTTGTTACTACCATTTGCATTAAAAATTTGATACCTGCCTTTTGAAACCTACAATAGTTTTTATTTCTTTTGTAATGGAACAGTTTTGGCCACTATCAGTTTTTGTTACCTCCCTTTACATTTTCTTTCTTCCTCTTTCAACATGCATTCCTCTTTCACGCTGCACTCCGCCTGTGACTCTTTTAATTTGGTCATTGAGTTTTGAAATGCTAAACTGGACTATAGTTTTAGATTTCTTTTTTTCTGCTGTACATCATGTGCTTAGACAACTGGGGCATGTTTACTAAACATAATACATGGTTGAATTGAAAGCTTCCTATTAGTGTTTTTAGAATGATGCAACTCTTCAACAAAACAATGATTACATACAATTAGCACAAAAGAAAACACATTAACTTTGCTTTTTAAAAGATAAACATGGCTGAAACGTTTGGACCTTCCCTTGTAATTATTTATAACAATATCCAGCATTGGGACATTTTCTTTTATTATGCACTAATATAATAGTTTTAAACAATCGTTTTCCTCTTAATGTACTATCACTTTATCAAATTCATCATGTTTGTTATTGGGATAAAATGCAATTACATCTGGTTGGTATTCTAAGTAGTATCTTTACAAACTTTTAGTTTCCCTGTGAGAAATATTTAGTTTGCTGTTCTGTAGTGTTTAATACAATAAATATCTACATTAATATTGGGATATCTTCATTCTGTGGGCAAAAAATGCAGCTTTATGTATAAAAAAATGTTAGTCTTAGAATACAATTGTTTGTGTTAATTTAATGATTGAAAGGGATCATACATTAATACATTTGTTCATGCTCTTCCTAAAAGGTTGTCAGGGGCAGGTATGACCTGGCAAAGTGAATATTTTACTTCTTTGTTGATATTTCAAGATGAAATAGTTGTATCCCTTTGTTTCTATCTCCAGGTATGAATGTGAACAAGTGTGCGGTGATGTTTTTGAATGTGTTTTGTTTTGCCTTATATTAACTCAGCGATTCTGGCAGTTTCTTTTGGAGATTAATAGAGAGACTACATGACATCTTGTATTTCGAGACTAAAAGTATTTTTTAGTGATTATTTTCATACATGGATATATTCAGTGATAACTATTTGTATGGCCAACAGCAGATGGCTGGATTATTATTCTTGATTCTATTCTTTGTGTTCATTAAATCACATGGGTTTATATCTGTGTTAATTAAATCACATGGGTTTATATCAGACTTTTTTGGTGTCGTAATGACTTATTCTAGATGTAAGTTAATCACAGTTCAAGCTCCACTCCACACACCTGCAAATGAATAGCCCACACTAACGTCAACCAGTAAGACACTGCATTATTCTGAGCAAAAGGATGTAACATTATGGTAGTTACAACTTTAAGTGGTCCAAGTTATAGTTTTCCTAAGTACCCCTTGAGCCAAGGAAAAAAACGACTGACACTTCCAGATTGCTTTATTTCATTTTATTCCGCATCCATTATAGTGTCACTTTATTATAATTTTTTTGTGGTTCCTTATTATCGTTTTAAAAATTATATATTTTGACTTCATCACTTTATTACCTATTTTTTTTCATATTTTGGGCAAATATAATGAATATATAATTTAATATAATATATAATATAATGTATATGTATGATATAATGAACTGTAGATTTTTTTTATACTTAATCTATTTTTCAGATTTATAGATATACCAGATAAAAAAAATAATGCATTTTTTTGTCTTAAGTATCAGAATTTCTGCAGAAAGAAATTATGATGCATGTTGTTTTTTTTTTTTGCATGCTATTAACTCTACTAATTCCAATGACAGTGTCCATAAGAAATAGTACATATGGATTGTTTAGATTTTGCCTTGTCCGAGAGGCAGAGTTTACGATTGAATGTTTGTTTTGGTTGTTAGCTTTGAGTGAATTTAGAAGCAAATGTGACTCGCCGAATGTGATTTCTACCATTGCAATCCATTAAAAGCTTGTGCGATGAAAAGCTGCTACATATCGACCCGGACTGTCTTGTTTTTACTAACCCGGGGTGTAGGGTAGTGAGAGAGGTGAGTGACAGCCATATTCTATAACTTAAGAATAGTCATTCACCTACATTTCTCAATTCCCTAGCTCATGTATGGCTCCTCGAGCGCCACATCCTGGGCAACAGTCTTGGCTGACTGGCTAAATACATGAGTGATTAATTTATGAACTTTATAAATTTTACAGGGCAGTTCATGTTTTGTAAGAATAAATACAAGAAATGAAGGCAAGATGTATGTAAAAAATCATTTAAAAAAATATTTTTGGCTTAACACTTTGTACTTGTAGATAAAAATATTCTAATAATTAGTTTCAGTTTCTAATTTATCTGATTTAAGACTACTAATTAATTTTTTTTTTTTTTTTTACTTTCAATTACATTTCAAATTTTGTACTGTTCATCTTTGATAATTTTAACTTTTTTTAGGATTTTAATTTTAAGTGTGTAAAGAAAAGCAAGAGTAGTGCACCATTCATATTTGTGCTTAGATATTTTGTATGTATTCTACTCAAGAGATGGTTATTCCATGTTGAAATAATTAAAAAATATTTCTATATTTTTTTTTTTTTTTTCATTGGCAATGATGAATTTTTTTATTGGAAAGCTCTTTACTTTCTGTATATTGGACAAGAATGTTAGAAATCTGTACAAGTGTCATCCATTGTTTAAATTTTTTATGAAATGCCATTGTTAAAATGTGTTGATATTTACTGTATAATATTGCTAATGTATGATTAACTATGTGATGTTATCGTTTGCTTGTCTTCAGACCGCACTGGAGTCAACTG
>JADKLZ010039782.1:0-14694 GCA_021533235.1 Biomphalaria straminea
TCCAGGCTCTCTTCAAAATGCACCACGTGACACCACCAACTTAAAGAACTTGATAGCTCGAGGCTCCAAAATAACGCAACAGTTAAATGTTAAATAAATCGTAGCCTATTCTGTTCAATTGGCTACAACGTAATAAGGACTGTACAAAATCTTCACACTCCATCGTATCAACTCTGCAACTCTGTATCAACTCTCTGTATTCTGTATATTTCATTTTATTTATTGTCAGTAGTTGTGACTATTAGGTTTAGAAAATATCGTTAAGAACTCGTTAAGAAAATGGTCGCATAGGAGCTTTTGAAGCTTAGAGCTGTGAGGCGCCTTGTTCTCATCAACGAATTTCCCTACGAGTGTAAAACAGCGTTTCTCAAAAGGAGTGGGGGGGGGGGCGACGTCCTTACATACAATGCATACAATACTGGGGTGGGGTGAAGCCGATCAGTAAATTTGTCATGGTAAATTTCATTGCAACTATCAATTCATGTTTAAATATTAACCAAGTAAAAAAGCCTACTAATTAAGTAAAACAGTTTTATTACCAATATTTCAAAAATTAAAATATTTCAACCTAGAGATATCTTTTTATCTTCTTAGTAGGGCCTTTTTAAAAAAAAAGGAGGCATTTAACAGTCTGCATCTATATCGACTCAAAACTATTTGAAGAAGACATTTCAAAAGTTTTCGCTAACGCGATTCTTCTCGCATGCATCTTGTTATTTAACATGGTGATGATTTTACGACGATCAAGTCTATTGTAGACGCTGCGCGATGTGTAACTCGCATAAAAGTATTGAATTTTTTGCATACTTTTTTTTTAAAATTAGCCTTGATCTAAGACTTTTTAAAAAAAATTAGGATGAATAGAGTACTCTGATTGGAGGCGCGGTGGCTGAGCGGTAAAGCTCTTGGCTTCTGAATCGGGGTTCCCGGGTTCGAATCCTGGTAAAGAATGGGATTTTTATTTTTGAATCCTTGGGCGCCTCTGAGTCCACCCAGCTCTAATGGGTACCTGACATTAATTGGGGAAAAGTAAAGGCGGTTGGTCGCTGTACTGGCAACATGACACCCCCATTAACCGTAGGACAAAGAATCAGATGACCTTTACATCATCTGCCCTATAGACCACAAGGTCTGTAAGGGGCACTAGAGTACTCTGATTGCAGGAAAACACTTGCATTATTAAAAATAAATAAATTGAACCATTACAAAAGCGTTGTCGATTGGCTAAGTGCGCTTGACTATCTAGAGGGGGTCTCGGGTTCGACACCCGACTAGAGTTGTGTTGACTGAGCGCCTAAAGGCAGCACGAAAACCAACTCCTAGATACCTCCTCCCCCCACGGGTCCACAAATGAGATTGGACCAAAGCGCTCTGAACATGCTATAAGCATGAAAGTAGCGCTATATAAAAGCTATAATAATTTTAAAAAATTGTTTTTTACAATCTATAAATTTTGTTACATAACTATTTAGCACTAACAAAATTTAGGCTACAGTGAATTGTAACCAACTAGATTTTTACTGCAATCCGCTAATGATATGCTCTCCGTCATTTGCCTTTGATAGAATTCTAAATATTGATACCTGCCTCGGAGGACCACTTCTGATAGAATTTTATTCTGATATTCTTCTGAAAATATTTAAACCTGCCTTTTTACCTGCCTGGGAGGACCACTTCGTGGGCCAATTTTGAGTTTATGTTTCCACACAGTCTGTCTTTGTAACCTTGTTAGATTTTATTTTTGTATTTGAAGATTCAGTTTTTTATGTAGGCCTATTATATATATTGTACCCTTATGTCTTCTATCCTGAGGGCTTTCTAAATTTAGTGATTTTACTAAAGGTGTTAATCTAGTCAAACAAATGTGAATATTCGTTTGTTATAAATCTCACAGTTAATCTATTTTTTTTATTTTGTTATGTATTTAGGCCTAAAATAAAGTAAATCAAATTCTTCGATTGCAACTATACAATCGATGAGATCTCATATTAATATTTAGGCCCTATTTATTATTATTTATCATATTAATTACTATAGTGTTTAAAAGACATAGAGCTGTTACAATAGTAGGCCTACGTTATCGCTAGACAGTGATGTCGTTCCCATGGTTACCAATTCAGACCTTGGTCGGCGCAGTCCCTTATTTTCGTCGAATTTAATTCATTACTTTCTCTCATTTTAAAAACTTTTTCCCTGATGCTGCTGTACATTTATGGTTAATATGTTTGTATCATCATTTGTTTCAGTACCTTGCTTTGCATCTATATTTGTGCTATTGCAACTAATGAAAAAAAAAAAACGATTTGGGAAGAGAAAGTTTACGATATCTAGGACTAGAAGATAATAAAAGTAAAAAAGTAAAGTTCCCATTTCAGACCTTGTGGTCTATAGGGCAGATGATGTAAAGGTCATCTGATTCTGTGGCCCATGGTTAACGAAGGTGTCATGTGGCCATCACAACGACCAACCGCCTTTAATTTTCCCCAACTAATGTCAGGTACCCATTAGAGCTGGGTGGACTCAAGGGCGCCCGAAAATCCCGAAATAAAAATCCTAGTCTTCACCAGCATTCGAACCCGGGACCTCCAGTACGGAAGCGGTGGCTGAGCGGTATGGCTAGAAGATAGAGAGATGAATAAATTGATCATGTAATAGTGTCTTTCACTGACCAAAGCTTGGCGTTTGGTTGAAACTTGGTTCTTAGCTCTTAAAGAAAGTTAACAACATATTTATACAAAAAACTCAGAAAAATTTCTATGAATATTGACATTTGGCAGGAAAACAAAGCCCCACAGATTCAAAACGAAATAATAGACCTGTTCGGCAATGCAGTTCTAGTAAAAAAAATACCAGTAGGCCTACCAAAGGAGGTCCAACCTACACCATTTTCTCTTTCATTGGTGACAGTCCTCAAGACAAATCAAAAGTTGATCAAATTAGTTTTTTTTTTTAAAATAATCTTTTGTATCTCCGATGACATGGAGGCGAATACGAGGAAAGCGCAAACAGGGACGTCCTCGTATAACTTAACGCCACACTTTCATGGAGGACCTCAAAACAGTGGACATCAGGCTGGAAGAGACTTCAGACATTGCAAGTAACAGAAATATTATTTGTGGAGACAGCTTGCCGCCCAATAAGCTGAACGGCGAAAGAAGGTCTAAGCTGTCTAAGTAAGATGACTGGACATCGAAAGAAATAGCAATTAGTCATTTCTAGGTTTCCTTACTTGTGAGAACCAGACGTCTGCAGAATTTGCTCCAAGTAATTAAAAATCCACTTTTATCACTAAATAAACTGCGAAGCTAAAGCTATTAGGCCTATACATTTCCAATATGACTGTATAAACAGTATAATAGAATGGCTTTGGCAACAAGAAGTTGCTCGCGCATTTAGAAATAGATGCACAGGTCTTTTACTTTGTTACACAGAGGTCCAAAAAAATTTTAATCAATAAATATTCTATCTAATTACTGTTAAATAATTGACGTAGGACTAGATACTAGGCCTAGTTGTTTCAAAGTTTGACATCAAGAATTGGTTTAGGAATGTAGGCCTAGATGTGTAGAATGGAGAGTAGAACTCATAAAACATTTGTTTCTATATTTGAAACTGCGTTAACTCGTTTCATTCTATTCAAAAATTGTACAATTATTGTCTTTTAATTTGTTTTGAAAATTGAACAATGTCAAACGTAATAAGATTATTCTACTTTAGTTGTATGGGAATGTCTTAAAGTAAATATACCAATACGTTTAGATTTCTTGATGGTTTAGTTTTGTCACACATTACATTCGTCTTATTGGGGGAGGGGGGGCCTACCAATATATTCCTGAACCCGGGCTAGATCTATATACTCTATTTGCTCGCTCTCCATAATCATTCATAATGATCAATATATAGTGCCACATTTTTCCAACATTTTGAGACGACTTTTAAAAGAGAATTAAAAGCGCTAAACAATAAAAAAAATGTAAAAATATTTTTATTTTTGTTAGCCTAGACCTATTTCAAATTTAATTTAGATCTAAAATCTACATGACATATCCAATTTACATTTTTTTTAAGGACAGCTTAAACCCCTAATTTTAAGAAATCGGGTCAAAAATGTCGAATTTGTACAAATGAGTCTATGATAAAGTTTATTCAATTCCCTACAATTATATGTATTATTTATTAGTTAAATACTTTAAATTATATTTTTAAAAAAATTTTTAAAGTGGTCACTAAAGGTATATTTTAGCTCATTAATTATGCAAAAAAATCAAAACAGCATAACTTTTTTATTTTTTAACCGATTTTCAAAATTTTTTCACTAATCTGTTCAGAATTAAAATGCGAATAACACAATCTTTCTTTCCTGTTATGTATGTAAACTTAACTTTCATTGGTCAGTATTTTTGAAAACCACACCTTTCAGCCAATCAGAAAGCGCCTTATAAAAACTGGCATAGCTTCCTTCTCAAACATTGTAACTAATATCTCCGGTAATCCTTAGCGATAGCGTCACTCTTTTATCATTTCACTATTCTTATCTACTTCTTCTTTCTAGACCCCAGAGGTCTAGATCTAATATGAAAAAGATTTAGATGAAAAGTAAAAAAAAATACATAGATCAAGCTTTAAATAAGTAAATCTAAATCTCTTAGATCTAGAAATGGGCCTGGACTCACTTAGACTCTAGAATCTAGATCTAGCCTAGGCCTAGGTCTAATTCTAAAATTCTAATCTAAATGTTAATCTAGTAAATCTACGTGTCGTGGGCTTCTCATGGTCAAATTACAGTCATTATTCATCGATCACAATTTCGACTCTGATAATGCTTTCTACTTCAAAAACTAGATTTAGATTTAACTAGTCTGGATCCAGATTACCAGTGGCAGTGGCAGATCTAGAATAATAAATCTTAAGACTTCAGACTTTCAAGTTCAGTCCCAAACAAATGAAAACATGGTTATGGAAATGGATCTAGATCTAGACTCTATACCTAGAACTAAATTCTAAAGATCTACTATATAAAATACAGTCAGCAACTTTGGCTGATCTCTAGATCTATTTCTCCAACAATAACAATGACAATGCCATTTTCTACATCAACTTATCTAGATCTAGAATATTTGTCAACAATAGGTCTTGCTGAGTGTCTATGGACATATAGATGTATCTGGATAGACCTGATAGTGGACCTATAAAAACACTGTTTCTTGTTGTGAATCAGACAATATATTTAGGATACTGAAGAATCAACTCCTAATTTATTGTTGTATGAAGTTGTTTTTAACATGCCATAAGCTTTGGGAAATAAACACTTTTTCTTTCAATCTTCATTCTGTGACATTCATGAAAATAAAGGGTGTTGCTGCATTTGATATGAATCCACCACTGGGACCAGTTTCTAAGATATGAGCAGCTCTTTAGAGTCAGAATGTTAAAGTATAATAAAATATAAAATAAATTTTGTTTTGTTGAGAAGTATATTGCTTTATATTATACATGTTTACATGGTGTAACGCAAAATGCCAATGAATCGTTTCGCCACATAATAATAGATAAATAACCTGAATATATTTTTTGTAGGCTAAAATGGATTGGAAATTCATATATTTAAATGTATTATTGTATTTAAATAAAGGAAAACTGGTTAAATACATATTTTCAACATTTTAAGCCTTAAATATAATTATTTTGGTCATTCTGCGTTTAAAAATATTGACAGGGCACGTATTGTGAGAGCGGAAAAAAAATTAAATGTACCAGAAACTAAAAAAAAAAGTAACAAAACCAATACTAGAGACCTAAATGATGATTATTATGTAGCAGGAGATCATTAAAATAACATAGTTTAGAATTGTCAGCTTTTTAAATCACATTTTTATCATTTTCTCAAAATACTCATTTTCAAAAAAAAAAATTCTCTTGTACATCATATCTCTAAAAGTTATTGTTATATCTGTATGAAATTTGGCACACAGCTGCAGGGATATATGTAGATCTCACTGAACTACAGTTATTTCTATATCTATAATACTTTTGTACCAAAAAATTTTTTCCTTCCCCTACCCCCTCTTTTTTTTAAGAAAAAGTCCATTGCAAACTTGTAAAATTTAAAAAAAATATTATTTTTGCTGCAATCATATTTATTCTAGTTTACATAGATTTAGATATAATAAACTATAAATGTGCAAAGTTTTTATTGAATATCTCTGGTAGTTTTAGAGAAACTGTGTACAAAAATGTACATATTTTTGTGTTGTTTTTGCCTCAAATTACATAAAAAAAATTATTTTCTTCATAAATATACACAAATTTGTAGGCAAAATATTTTTTTTCTAACATTTACATCATTTTAAATAATTTAGAACAGAAAAAATCAGTTTAAATCATGTATTTCAATTTAGGGGTTTAAGCTGTCCTTAAGCAATTTATCCATATCACTACTAGATCTATTTATTGTACATTTTGTATTGAGCAACAGGAAACAGCAAGGGTGTCGCCCCTTTGCAGTTTCCGGTCATTGATTACCAACAAACATTGAACATGTTTCATACTCATACAAATAATACAATGACCATGTTGTAGATTTCAGATTAAATTTAGATCTATACAATAGAATCAAAGCCAGGTCATATACGTAGATCTAGATCTAAATTTTGGTATAGCTTTAGATGTATATAGAATCTAGTGTCTCTAATTAAAGACATCGGCAAGACCTCAACATCATTCATCATTCATGATTCATTTCATGGCTATGACTATGAGTCATGAGGACATGACGTCTATGAGTATGAATATGATTCAGGTTAGATGTTTTAATTCATCTCTGTATCATGTATCGTATGAGTGTAATCACTGTAATGTGTATCACACTGTATCATACTGTATGAATAATGATGATCGATCTAATTTTTGTCTAATCATAATGTCTAAGCAGCAGAGGCGTCACTAGGGTGGGTGTCACCCGGTGTCACCCCCCCCCCAGTGTTCCACTTATTCTTCAAATAAAAAAACTATCGTTGTTCAGTTTTTTTTTTTTTTTGCGCAATAATACAGTTCGTTGATTGATGCTACACTAAGTTTAAATGAGTATCGATTATGTTTTTTTTTCTCTTACATATTATCGTTAATCATTACATACATTAACATCTACTATTTTTTAAATAAAAAGAAATTAAAAACCAACTGAGAATGCTTTCTTTCCTAAGTAAACATTAAACAGCTCTTAATGGAAACTTTTGAAAATTATAATCATAAATATAGTTTCATGGTAGATTCACGAGGACAACTAATGAAAAATGCAACTTAATGAAAAGTATATTGATAGGTACAACAATTTTTAAAGATTTTTTTAACATATAAAAGTTTACAATAACTTTAGAAAACAAATATTTAAATTTCCTTTTCATGATTTCAAATTAGAAAACTTATAAAAAAAACTTAAAACTCAATATATCTTGCGACTTCGTTTTCAATGGACAGAGTTGATTAATTTGATTTAAAAAAATAGTTGTTAATTAATGTTTTAATGAGATAACGTTGTTAGTTGATGTTTTAATAAGAGATCGATATTAGTTAATGTTGGAATGAGAGAAAGTTGTTAGTTGTTTTAATGAGAGAAAGTTGTTAGTTGATGTTTTAATGAGAGAACGTTATTAGTTGATTTTTAATGAGAGAACGTTGTTAGTTGATGTTTTAATGAGAGAACGTTATTAGTTAATGTTTTAATAAGAGAACGTTGTTAGTTAAATTTAGTCTTGCAAAGCTTCTTTTCACATGACGCCTTGTAAACATGCATTTAGCAAGAAAAAGTTAAAGGTTTAATTCAAAGGCTGGTAGAGATTCGTTGTCCTCTTTCAAAACTTTGCAGCATTCTAGTATTCTAGTTTTAGTATTTCTGTTCACAAATCTTGCCGTCAGGCCCAATATAAAAGAGATTGATGCACTCACTATTAACTTCTTTCTCTCTATTTGAATAGTAAATCTTAAGAATACTTTCCTGATATTTTCATATTTTTAAAACATATTTTTCTTTTTCATTAACATGCTAGTTTGATTTTAGAAAAGTTATCTTAATAACATTTTGAGCTAACTTTTCACATATTTCGTAGAGTAAATGTTTCAGTGCTCGAGCTTAGTCACCACTTTGAAAATAATTAACACTTTAATTTGAAGGCACTTGTGTGTTTAGTTTACTTTTTTTAGTACATCTGCCAATAAGAAAGTCAAGCAATGAAAGTTATGCGTGTAATCCCAGACAGCTGGCAATCATATTTGTGCTGCGCCTCTAGTGTTTGTATTTTCAGAGAGACGGCAAAAATTTTCGCCGTCACACTTTCATAAAATCGTTCTTTCATGGGTCTAACAGCAACACCATGAGCACACCAGCGATTTGTTCATATGACACGCTATCATTAATTATATTATCCTATCTATTAGTATTAGTGGCAAACAAAGAAAATCCTTTTTCTAGAGAACCAAGAAAGTATAATTAGAAAATATTTTCCGATTAAGAATTTGGACGGTGTACATATCCATTCAAGTTTCTTTCCTGTTCTTCATTTATTACTGCCTGCACTTCTTCATGAATCCTTGACATTGTAGCTGCATTTCCATGTCCCTGAGCTCATCATATCGATACGTTAAGCCCATCTCTTTTCAGTCCTTTTAAATTATCAGAACTGATCCACCAGATTTGGCCCACATTATGAGGAATATCCTACATTTCTGTCATTTATTTCAACATTACCATTGCTACTGTTAATATATGTTACAACTTCAGAGATCTATGTTAGGTGTGCAAGATACCAGAGTACCTTGCAGCTTTTATGTCTCTCATCTCTGATAAGTGTATCCCTGAAGTGGTTTGCTAAAACATATATATATATTTTTGGTACAAGCTTTTTTTTTCATCGCTGACTTGCGATCGTATAAGTTATTATTTCAGCACTGGCTCATATTTGGATAACGTTTCCACAATCCCGAGAAAAAAATTAATTATTCAATGAAAAGTCTTCTTCAGTTCGCCACCATATACCAACTTTTTCTTTGCTAGAAACAATGCGATAGTAAGCAATCTATAATACAAGATGTTCCGCTGTTTTCCCATCTAAACGTCAATCATAGCAATGACGTTCTTGCCAATTTTTGGAAGCTAATTCTATATCTGCTCCCAAAATGTTCCTAATTTGAAAGCCTAATAAATGTTCTCCAGTCTTCTCTCTAGTTTCTCGTTTGGACATGTCCACTATTTATCAGAGAAGAAAATCTTGCAATTGATGTTTTCCCATTTAGAATATTTTTATTCACAACAATTTCTAAGCTTTATGATTTTGCTTCTGTCACATTTTAAAGTTGGTATTTTTTAATTATTTTTTAAAGTGCCTCTGCCTTTTAACACTTGGGTGTCACCCCCTATCGGGTGTCACCCGGTGCGGACCGCACCCCCGCACCTGCCTAGTGACGCCTCTGCTAAGCAGTAATAATATATTAATATATAGTTTTAGTAGTAAATTTTAGTATTTCGATCTAGACTTCACTTTAAGGCTATGTGGGACACTAAATTTGGGTAAAAAGGTCTAAAATTTGGATTTTCAGTTTTTACCTAATTTAAAAAGCCCAACCATTTCTGGACATGAAAATATAATTTTCACGATTGGCAAATAGTTACTTATTTTTAAAAAAAAATTTTTTGTAAGGTATTAACATTAGTTTTATATAAATTTGTCTTCTTTTCTTTTGATTTTCTCAAAATACTATTTTTATTCACTTTTTTTACTACTCCTTCACTAATTCTGCATAGAATTCAATCAAACTTGTCCAGCTTATTGTTTATACCATGTACAACAACTTCTATAGAACATTTTTTTAAGTTTGAATTAATATTTTGCAAGAAAATATTTGAAAAAATTGAAAAAAAAATTAGCAAGGTTAGAAAAAAAATTATAAAAATTTTTTTTTACTATATTCAGAAACTATTCTATAGAAAATGTTAGGGAATCATTGGTCTACACATTGTATATTTTTGTTTAGCAATAGCTTAAATAGTTTTAAAGCCTTAGCGATTTAAAAACAATATACAAAAATCCAATATGGCGGCCGTTGCCATGACAACCATTAATAAAAAAAACACTTTTAACCACATTTTTTAAAATGGTTATTCATAGGGAGTATACATATAAAGTTTAGAGTAATTTTATTGATAAATAAAAAAAAAAGGTGTTTAGTGTCGCACATAGCCTTAACTTTAAAATTAAATACTACTTTAAGTTTAATAATTAAACTTCTAAGACTAAGTTATAGTTTAGAATCTAGAGTTAGAGTCTTACTCTTTACTCTAGGGATGTGAAAATAGTGACATAATAAATGTATCTTTGAAAAAAAAAATTTTCTTTAGTACATTGTTAAAATACTTTTAAAGAACTTTCCAATGTCAATGGTGAATAAATTATGACTGTATGTTTAACAGTTAGAAAGTTATTATTTTTTTGTGTTGTTTTGAACTAACATTGGTTGACACAGACTAAAGAAGACGAGAGGGCTCTCTCGCGAACCAACGAGACACACCCACCTGCTTAAAAAGTTCAAAAGTTGGAATGAGGTAGTTCCGGATTCCCCCTGAGTCACGTGATAGCGGGAAAACATTATATAGCCACATTGATTTCATTGGTATTTATTGTCAAAATGGGCAGGCATTGTGCTGCATTTGGTTGCTTCAACGACCCCATTAGCACTAAACTATAATTTGATAATGACTAGGAGAATCTAGAGATGCATTTTTTAATAGTTTCAACTAAAAAAAATAGTTAAACCTTTAATAGGAGGTACCGAAGCGTCTGCCTGTAATCTGCATACTCATACTGAGATCAAGATTTCTTGATCTACAATGAACAGACACACTTATCTTAGCATTTGGGTAACAAATCCTACTCCTAGAGAAAAAAAAGTAACACTTTCATCCCCCCCCCTCCTCCTCTCTGCCTAAAAGTAAACACGCTTGAACTTGAGTAAAACACTAAAAGTTGGACAGCTGACCGGTGTGTAGTCTAGTGTGTAGTCGATAATACAACTAGTAGTTATAAAAGATGAAAAGACTGCCATGTGTTTTTCCTTGTGCTAATAGGCTTGAGTTCTTTAGCGTACAAATAACACATCTGATAGTGAAGGATAAATCTAGATCTACTCTTACAGTTACACATGCCAAAGGTGTCTTACCCTGCCCTTTTAATGTTAAATTTGGTCTTTGGTTTCTAAGTAATAAAATCTAGATATATTTCGTCGACACATTTTTGTAAGCTTTAATGTAACATTTTGTATATATAGTATCTCGGTAAATTTCTTAAAAATGATAGAACATTTAATTAACATAATAATACATCATGTATCCAACCCAAATATAATTCTTAATATTATCAATGTGCATATTTATAATGTATCAAGAATTCGAGGAATATGAAATACATAACGTACGTTACATAATAGCTGAAGTTTATGAAAGTAACAATGTTTTAACTGATATGCATATTATCCCATATATATATATATATATATATATATGCCTATAAATAAATATATATATATATATATATATGTATGTGTGTGTTTGTGTAGTTTACACCAAGCTTTTTTTTTAATCATGCAGAAACCTTTGTAAAAACTTCTTCTGTTTAGTATGTAAATGTATCATCGGCAATATGTGTTGAGGCTTTTCATTACTATAAAGGAAATATCATTGATAATTTAAACCCATCCTTAACCAGTTCTTGTCCCTTTTTGAAAACATTCGTATATTTATTTGAACATTCAGGAACTTCATTGATGTACTCAGCAAATTTTAAAATGTTTGTAAAGTTAAATTTTGTAAAAATAGAGGAGCAACAGCATTGGAAATATAGGAAGACAATGGGCATTCTCCTCTTGTTTTTTAAAACTGTTTAGAAAAATGCATAAATATTATATCTACTAGCTTGTGCATAATTTTTTTCATTGGAGACTTTAGTTTTAAAAAATATATACCACTGGATAGAACCTCTGCCTGGTAGATACTAATTTTTGAAGGAAACTGCAATTTATTCCACCACACATTCTCTTGAAGGGGTCCAACTTTTAACTTTTTTTTTACACTTTGAATATAAACAATATATAAGCACTTTGTAAACTTTGTTTTAATTAAAATTCTATTTTATTTTTTTTATATCTACAGCTTGAGAAAAGACTTGTGGATCTGTTAATATATATCATCAGAGCCACTGGGATAGCCATAAAATTTAAAGATCTGCATTACTCAGGCAGCGAAAACTTTGTTAAAATTCTTGAAACATGCAGGAATGCAACTAGGAACATTGGCATGCATAATGAAGAAACAGAGTATTTGGTGGGTGCCAAATGCGTGGCACTGCTGATGAAATGCTTCTTTGTGAAAATGAAGCAACACACAAATATTCAGGTAAAGTGTTTTAAAATCAAAACTCCATACTTAGAGAGTTCTAGTGCATTAATTATGCGTTTTCAAAATAAGCAAGCAAAAATAAATAATTGTAAGCATTTTGTATATAATAATTGAAAAGTTTAGGTAACTGTTTTGTATTATTTGCAGGTCTCCAAGAGGCTTGAAGGTGTGAAAGAACTAACACCTATTTTTGATCTGGCAAATAGTGTTATATATGCCAAAAGGTCATCTTTCACATCAGTAGAAGGATTGGCCAAAAAACTTTGTACTGTTGTGGACACAGAGACACAATGGGAAAAAGAAATAATTTGGATAAGTGTAGAAGACTATGATTATCAAGCTGTCATCTTTGGTATGAATGAGAGTTATGCCAATAAAATTTCACAGCTGGATGAATTCAACCTGCAGCATCAATCACTTACCCACTTTCTATTGATTTGGTTAGATTTGGAATGGCAGGATAAATTCATTTCATTGAGTAACCCTTATGATCATAGATCAAATCTGGTGCTTCTTGGCTTTGATCCTGATGTGTCTAAAATAATAAACACTAGAATCAATGAAAAAATGAAGTATATGCAAAAAACCATCTATTGGATGAAATCCCACATTCTGTTAACACTGAATTCCTACATGTGGGAAAATCCATTTAAAAATGTGTTTTCACCAGCAATGTTTGACATTTGGACGCAGTGTTCTGAAATTGTTGATCTTGGGAAGCTAAATTTCGAAGCCATTAGCATAAATGTTCTAAAAAACCTGCTACTTTTCAAAGCGTCAAACAAAAGAATAATTTCAGAACAGGAACTGGAAGAAAAATTTTGTGATGAAAACAGCCAGATATTTTATCATGGGACATCTACATCTCATCTTAGCACGTGTGGTGGAATCCTCCATAGTGGTATACAGTTAACGATAGGCTCTCCTGAGCAAGATTATTCACACAGATTTGGGTTCTACTTGACAGACACTCTTGATGCCGCTGTTCAATGGGGGAGAAATAAAGATGATGAACATTGTGTTATTATCTTCAAAATATCTCATGACTTGTTAGATGCACAACGACATGGAGGACTCGATGTTTCAGACAATTTAGACTCTTTTTTAAAAGTTATCAAATATTTTCACAGTTATGAAAATCGTCACAGAGACATAGATGAATTGGAGAACGCAAAGTTCATTAAAGGCAAGGTATTTGATAAAAATCATTCCAGCCAATTATTCTCCATGAATAATAAGCAGATAAATCAAATCTGTGTGAAAGATAGGCAGTATGCAGCAGCTATAGAAAACTGCATGTGTGGAGTAATTTTTTACTCATCTGCATAAAACTAGAGACTGATTATTATATAAAACTAATGAGTTTTAACTCCTACTTCTGTTAACTGTTCAATTTAAATTCTCCCATGTCTCTTAACTACAAACTTGTAACTCATTAAAACTTCCAGTCATACCTAACTTGTGTTTACCATCTACATTTTCATGCTCTATATTCATAAAATTCACTAAAGTACAATATTAACTATTTTGACTGTGACATTACCCTCACATCAATCTTATACAGTTTTAGATTTTTTTTTTCCAACGCTTTCTACCACACCCATTTGCCAATTAAGCTTAAACTTTGCACAATTATTCATTGGCATAGACATGACATTAATAAATTTTTAGAAAATTTACAAATTAGACAATTAATGACGGGTAATTCATTTTTTATTTAAATTAATATCAACATGGGAAACTAATACTCCACTATTCACAGATATTTCTAAATTTCTTGGTTTAGTCCCCTGAAATTGTTACTGCTTTTTCTCCCTCACACAATTATTTATTGTACCTAAGAAAACATGAATTGATAAACAAAAATACTCGATTAATTAATTATTGGTAATGAATTATTCTGTTTGATATTGAAGGAAATAGCCTGTACATTATTGGTAGATATGCTTTATTTTTTTTTTTAAAGGATTTATATATTGCTTGTTGTACATTTAACATCAATAAGGTTTTTATTCTCTCCAAAACAATGTATGAAAAATTTTTACATTTGACTTACAAAGCCATTAAAATAAATTTATGCCATCAATCAACATATGGTCATATGCACCAACTTATTTTTGCTCATAAAAATTTTGATCTATGTTCTGGCCACATGACACTCTCGTTAACTGTAGGTCACAGAATCAGATGACCTTTACATCATCGGTCCTGTTGACCACAAGATCTGAAATAGGAGCTTAACTTTTTTTTTT
>JADKLZ010039797.1:1239-11299 GCA_021533235.1 Biomphalaria straminea
TACATACATACGCCTTTGTTTTCCTTTTATATATTAGAAAGATGGAAACTGTATAGCAAATCTATAGAGATTGGACACAAATATGAGATGTCGCAAAGCCAAGTGAAAATGTTTAGGGGCTAAGAAGTTCTAGTAGTCAAGAGACAGCACACAATGTACTCAAGCAGAAGTCTAAAGACAACTCAGAAAGATTATGTCGAAAATGCGGCAAGAACCACGAAAAGGGAAAATGTCCAGCAATAGGAACCACATGCAATTTTTGCAAGAAGAAAAACCACTGGTATCAAATGTGCAGAAAAAGACGCAACGTTAATCTCGTAGAAGATGACAGCCAGAGTGATGAAAATATTGTACCTATTAGCACTGCAAGTAGCCAGTCTAAGAAGGATAAAGTTGAGAATATTAATGTCGTTGAAGACAATTGGACTTTAAAGCTAGTTGTGCATGGAAAGACATTCGTTTTTCAAATCGACACTGGTGCAAGGTGTAACATTTTTGTCAAGTCAGTGTTTGAAAAACTTGCTTACTCAGCAAAGTCACTCAAGTGTTACACTAATTACGTCATTAAGACTTTAGGAGTAGTGGTGCTACCCTTAAAGAATGATACTCAAGAGGTGAAAGCAAGGTTTGAGGTTGTAAACCTTAGTCAAGAGAATATTTTGAGTGGTGACACTGCAGAACGAACTACTACAACGAACTTATACACAGACGTGAATTTACCGATGATTCAGTGCATATGATCTCAGTAAGTGATTCGAAATACAATAAAATTTAAGACTGTACAAGTAAAGAACTTTCAATGTTTCGGGAAATTATTATGACTGGTTGGCCAGACACAAGAATTGTAGTCAGGCCATATTGGGATTCAAGAGACCAGTTATCAACTTCAGATGGTATTATATTGTAATAATATAAGAGACAAGGCCAACTCAACGAGACATATATTTATTGACAAGACATCACAGGACACAAGATAACATCTCCATTACACTACAGTGTCTTTTAATTCCACTTCTAGCCTTAGGCGGAAGTCGTTACTCTCTCCTGTAAACATTGTCTTCTAGTCCGTTCACTAGAGGTGCTCTAGCCAGATTCGCGATGCGCAATGGCGAGGTCGTAACATTGCCCCCGACTTAACACTTTTCGTCCCGAAAAGAAAAACACTGCAGCTGAGGTTTGACAGTTCAGGTGGAGGTCGATCAGTGGGAGCTACAGGCGGTAGGGTGCCTGTTGCCCACGAATCCATCTGCACAGTTTTCCGCAGCCGTCGCTTTCTCTTTCTCCAGTTGACCAGGCTGTTGTTGAGGCGATGGCGTGGCCGTTTGACACTCAACGAGATAGTGTCGAGCACTGTTTTCTTCAGCACAGCCGTTGATCGGGCACGCCGTTTCAGCGGACCCTCCCGACAGACGCCTCTGAAGAGAGCTGTAGGTTCACATACAGCTACGTTGCAGACAAAGTCCAATGCATCGCAGTCATCCCCAGCCAACAGTTTCACGTCCAGGAGATAGGTCTCTTCAAGTTCAAGTGGAAGATGTCTTCCTCTTGACAGCTCCGATGTAGTGTGGGTTGACTGACATTCATTTATGCCAATGTCAATGATGATGGCAGAGGTACACATGTCCTCTTGATGGTTTTCTTGGCATCCACATTCCCCGTGTAATGCGCCACACGTACAGTTCAGTTCATGCTCAAGTTCTGGATGCAGTTGTCGAGCCTCACATTTTCTTCATGAGCACCGGCAGATAGGCAGAGGTCTTTAAGGTCTATAGCAATAGGCTTAGACGCAGACCAAACGTTGTCTTGATCTGTCCGGCTCATACAGGTACTGGTAACAGGTGCAACAGGAGCAAACGCTTCGGGAACATAACAGACTTCAGTTTCTTGTGCAACAGGAACAAACGCTTCGGGCACATAACAGACTTCAGTTTCCTCATATCTCTCTTTCCGTTCGAGATCGTCGCAGAAATCGTTGTCACGTTTCTCGTCTTTAAAGTCACAACCACAAGACTTGCCCACAACACAGACACAGACGGCGCTCCAATCCCCAGCGTCTCCGTTACCACTGTTTGTGCAACCACAGTCCTGACCATGCAACTTCTTCCCCAACGAGTCCACAGGCAACGGCTCCTTCATCAACGAGTTTATTCCTCCTTTTACTTGCGACTGAATGTCATCAATTTGGTCTATTTGGCCTTCTTGTGATACCCTCTCATCTTTCTTGTTCCCCATCCTGCTGGTTTGCTTACGCATCGCATCAATATTTTCCTGTATTTTGCCAATGAGCTCAACAATATCTGGCTCTATTTCAAATAGGTATGTCTCCGGATCTTCTTCTTCATCTATCAAGGCTTGTCGGAGACGAGCTGTAAGCACCTCCTTGTTACCACAAGCCTTCTCATATCGATCAAGGAGTTCCCGCCTAAGTTCTTTAACTGAGAGTTGGTCTAGTGTTTTCAACGATGTCATTGTGTTTAAATCCTACCTCGTCTCGTTGAGTTGCCTATAAAAATCCCACTTCTGAGACCATTGTAATAATATAAGAGACAAGGCCAACTCAACGAGACATATATTTATTGACAAGACATCACAGGACACAAGATAACATCTCCATTACACTACAGTGTCTTTTAATTCCACTTCTAGCCTTAGGCGGAAGTCGTTACTCTCTCCTGTAAACATTGTCTTCTAGTCCGTTCACTAGAGGTGCTCTAGCCAGATTCGCGATGCGCATTGGCGAGGTCGTAACAATATATAATGATCTGAGGATAGTCATGCCACCAACCTTACATAAATACATGCTAAATATGATTCACAAGACTCACTTAGGAATAGTGAAGTGTAAGCAGCGAGCCAAAGAAGTCATGTTTTGGCCAGGCATGAATGAAGACATTGAAGTGACAGTTAGGGATTGTAGCAGGTGTGCTGATTATTATTATTACTATTATTATAGCTTTTATATAGCGCTACTTTCATGCCTATATCATGCTCAGAGCGCTTTGCTCCAATCTCATTTGTAGACCCGTGGGGGGGAAAGGAGGTATCTAGGAGTTGGTTTTCCGTGCTGCCTTTAGGCGCTTAGTAAACACAACTCTGCCCGAGTCGGGTGTCGAACCTCGAGCCCCCTTCTAGGTAGCCAAGCAAGCCAAGTTCAAACCCACTTAGCCTTTCGACCACGCTTCCCACAACCAACATCCGAATCAAAATATGTCAGAACCGCTAATGCCTACCAAGACACCAGACCTTCAATACAGCATGGTTGGATCTGATCTGTTTAACTTTGAGGGGAAAAAGTATGTGCTTCTAGTTGACTACTTCTCAAAGTTGATTGATGTCAAAGAACTGTCACAGGAAACTACATCTAATATCATCGAAGAGTATATTCGCATGCCACGGAATACCTAGAAAACTAAGATCAGACAGCGAGCCACAGTTCGCTTTTAGAGAATTCCTGAATTTCGGTAAAACATAAGGAATAGAGCATGATATGTCGAGTCCTCATTCACAGAGTTCAAATTGTGAAGCTGAAAGAGCTATTCAGACAGTGAAGAAACTGCGGAAGAAAAGCGAAGACAAATTTCTGTCGCTATTAGACTACAGAACTAATCCACTGACTAATATTAATTTGATGTCGCCAGCACAGTTATCCATGGGGCGCCGATACAGAAATCTGTTACCTTCGAGCGAGGAAATACTCACCCCTTAAGGTGGTGAAGAAACACTTTGACTCAGAGAAACAGTCGCAGAAACATTATTATGACAAGAGGAAAGGTGTTAAGATTCATAATCCACTACAAGACGGAACGGCAGTCAGAATGCAACTTAATTCTAAGTGGAAACCAGGAACAATAGTTTCGAAACATTCTAATACTAGATCATATAATGTCAAAAGTGGAAATCAGGTCTACAGAAGAAACAGGAAACACATCAGAAAGTCTTCTGAGAAAGCAAATAGATTTGACAATAATTATGATTTTCCAGATGATATGTCAAAACAACCAGAACCAGAGTCCAAGATTACAAACTACGCTAGATGTAGAGCCGACTGCTTCTTCTAACACATCTAGTCCACATGAACCTTACGTAACACGCTCAGGCAGAATAGTTAACAAACACATGAGACTTGATTTGTGAATTGACTTTTTAGTTGACTAGTTTAGTTTGTTATTATTCTGAAAAATCTTAATATATAAAAGGAAAACAAAGGCGTATGTATGTATGTATGTGTGTCTACGTATAGAAATCAAAACCGTTTCACCGATCTTGACAAAACTTGACAGAAATGTTCCTTGGGTACTAACTTAGACCTGTGTGTATGAATTGTTGACATGAGAAAAGATCGAAAGGATTTAGATCTAGATCTAATTTTAAGAAATACACTTTGCACTTATTGATTTAAACTTTGACGCATGAAAATATAAAATATAGTTTAACGATTTTATTATTTAACAAAATTAAGGTTCGAATTTGTGTTTCAAAAGGATTTTCACATAAATTCGTTCTTTGTATATGCGAATATAAATATCCTGTTGAACATACTTTCATTAGACATTACCGAAAGGTTACACATCTCTCTATTCCTAGATCTAGGTGATTCTAGGTCTAGGTCTAAAACTGTAATTGAACTCCAAGATGATAGAATTTATCTTCGCAAAGATAGTTTTAAGCTTTAACACATGAACATACTAATTATAGTCTATTTTTAGCTTCATTCATATTTTTTTAGCGTGAATTCACTCATTCGCTTTACTTACTTACAAAATTATTATTTTCTTTAATTGTTTCTAATGCACAATATCACTGACTACATCGGCAATACGCAAGTTAAGACCCGCGGGCAGCGGGTAATATCTGTCTAGTAGATTTTCTAAATTAAAGAAGAGAGATGTAACATAATAGTTTAATATGTACATTTGCACACTAGCGCGTCAGTGCAACACCGCTAGTGTTTACGTAATAAATGCAGTTCCTAATAGGCTATGTCTTACATCTTAAACACTAAGTTTGTTATTTGTGTAACTTGAATATTCTACAGAAACGTTGTTCTGTTAAATAGTATTTACAATATTTCTATCATTTAGAAGACATCTGAATAGAATGTCACAAAACTATCATATTAGAAACATACAACTATCCAATAAGAAATCAACATAAACATTCTGGAATGGAAAAGAAATCAAAAAGCGTCTACAAAGAGGGTAGGCCTAACCTAAATCTTGATGTAGATTCTAATCTAGACTATAATCAATGTGTCGTGTGTGTTAGAATCTAGTTTGTTAGAAAAAAAAATATGAATTGACTGAGTCTAGCAGTGTTATCCACCGGCTACGCCCGTTTTGTCCCCTCAGGCTTTTCTTGCACTGCCATCATTTTAACACCCAGGTTTATACCCGTGAATTGTTCGACCTGTTACGATGAATTAAAAAAGTCCATTTTGTGCTAACACATGACACCCTCGTTCAATGTAAACAGAAGAGGGATTTTTAATTACAGGATCTTAGTCCACCCAGCTCTAATAGACACATGACAATAGTTGGGGAAAAGTAAAGGCAGCTGGTCGTTGTGCTAGCCACATGACACCCTCGTTTAATGTAAGCCGCAGAAACAGATGACCTTTACATCCTTTACACCACAGATCTCAAGGTCTGAAAGGGGGAACGTTACCTTTTTTTTTCAAGTTAACAGTAACTTTAATCCATTTGTACACCCAAAATCACATATGGTCAACCAACAGTCCAAATAAAAAAAAATATTGTTACGGTTGACTATTTAGTCGATCTATAAGTACTCTTGAAATTTTACTGCAAATACTGATTATATCAGCAAAAAAGGGCAGCAAAGATTAAGATTACTGAGAAAACTGTCCTCTTTTAATGTTAGTGAAAAGGCATTGGCTATGCTTTATCACGCCCACATCTGCAATATTTTAAGTTTTAATATGACAGCCTGGTATGGCAATCTGAGCATTAGAAATAAAAAGAAACTCCAAAGAATTCTAAATGCTGCTGGTAAAGTTATCGGAAAAAACCAAACCTCATTCGGGCAGCTGTTTGAGACAAACATTCACAAAAAAGCTAAAAAGATTCTGGAAATAAAAAATCACCCTTTGGGTCAGGATTTTGTGATTTTACCATCACAAAAGAGATACAAGACACCGATAGCAAAGACTAACAGACACAAGCTCTCTTTTGTTCCCCTGGCGGTGAAATCATTGAATAGAAATAATTTGATATAAACATAAACTATTTTTTCACATGTAAATTTTGAATGAGTCAGGGATGAATGTTATTTTTTTTTTTTAGGCTTGATGTTTTGTTTGGTGTAATGCACAAATTGTAAGACAAATTTCCTCACGGACAATAAAGATTATTATTATTATTATTATTATTAAAGTACATGGCTTGTCTTATCTTATCTTATATAATACAGACGTTACTTCAAAAAGAAGATGATTACGTCCTACGCGTCATGCAAATATTGTCACTAGTAACTATTATTAAAGGTAGTGACAAACATTTAACTGATGACACGTAACCTTTAGAACAGGTTTACATTTTATTATTAGAAAACATTCACTCAAACATCTTATCTACAGTATTATACTCCTAGTCCAAATTGTTCTATTGGGACCTAAACGGGGACTGAACTAGTAGTTCTATCTTCCCTGACCCCTGAAACCCTTTGGCCTGACCTCCCCTTGACGTCTCCCAGCATGCACCCCTACCCTTTCAGTCTTTATTGTCTTCCCGCTGTCCTTCACCTTGTACAGATAAACGACTTCTGCTACCTGGGATGTTTTTCATTGCCAACAATGGCAGTAACAAGAATATTTCATAATGTGAGTGGTTTGGTTGGTATTAGAAACTGGAGAAATATTTACCATCTTATGATCTCATTTCTAGACCAAAATAAGGTTAAATTTATTATGTATTGTTATGAGAAATAGTATTATTATTGTTGTGCAAATGTGTTTGCCTTACCAGACAACACCAGAATCAATAAACAAAAAATAAACAATATGTTAATTAACTATCGGTAATTATTTTTGTTTTAATATTTCAAACAAGGGAAAGAAATTGTACTTGACTGAAGTGATAGTATAAGCGAAATTAGCCCCCTTTATAGGTCGTCGTCCGAGTCTTAGTGAAAACAAAAATGAGAAATAAAACGAGATTATAGAATTAATAGATACCTATGTTTGTAAACTCTCCACTAGCAGAGTGGTTAACGTGTTGGCTTGAGATGCTTGAGAAAGCTTGATCCATGAGTTCAAATTCATATGTAGTTAACTGTGACACACGGTCAAGTATTGTGTACCTGGGAGTTAGGGGACCTGAGGGAAGTCATGAGGAGTGTTGTAAACAAGGAAAAGGAAAAGAATGTAGTGGAGTTGCTTGTATATAAATGTTGGCCTTGTACATATTTTACTTTTTAATTCTTTACTATTAAAGTCTAAAAGGAACTTTTATCATCACAATCCATAATTTCAAATTCAGGTCGTTCTACCCCATTTTAAAAAAAAATTATAAATGATTTTTTTTTATTGTTAGTCTATCGTTAGTACATTTGAGTAAATGACTGATTCAAGCTAATTGATACAACTATGCTTAATATAACTTTTGTCTTTAAGTTTTTTTTTTCTTATTTTCATATTAATTTCTTTTTCTTTCTATTAAAGATTGCGATTCCAGTGACTATATCCGAATAGATCTGAAAGTTAAAATAGAAGGGAAAAGTTTTTGTTTTAATCAAGTCTTGACCAACGCTCTCCATCATTTCTATAAAGAAATATCAAACAAGATTGAGCATAGATTTGAAATTGTCGAAGAGATCAACTTGTCAGCTGAGATGTTGGATGAGTTCTTGACCACCATTCAATGGTATTCTGAAAGTAAAAGCCACTTATGGAAATCAGAGCACCTTCTTGAGCTCTGGGACGCTTCCAGAGCTCTAAATATTCTTCATCTTATAAGAACATGTGAACGGAAAGTTGGCCGTATCATTTCTGAGGAAAATTTTGAGACAATCTACGCAAAGGCCAATCACTACAAGTCCGAAATCGTTCTATATAAAGCTAGGGGCTTTTTACAAAGAGTCTGGTTAGAAGAGGATTTTAAAATGAGTCTGACACATGTTTTGTCTTACGCAGAGTTTTATCACTTAATAAAATATAGGCATGACAATACCTATGACTATATAGATAGCGAGGATATTATCTTGAGGTCTATTTTTGAATGGGTAGAAAATTACGAAAAACAAGTTGGAAGCACAGAAGAAATCAGCCAAGAGTTGGTCAAACTATCTCTAGAAAAAAGAGAAAATGGCGATAGAGATTCATTTCAGGAAGATAGTTCCAAGCTCTCGAGACTATTAAAAGCCTCCAAATATAATTCTGCTAGTATTGAATGTCTTCAAGAGCTCTCCAGACATCACTTGTGTAAGAAAGACCACGAAGCAGAGCTAATCCTAACTAAAGCCATAAGCTTCAAGCTAGACAGAAATACTCATGGATATTGGCCCCCTGGCGCTTTTGAAAGACATATTGTTGATAAAAGACACATAGGTGTATTGGCTGAAGGAGATCGAGTCAGTGTCATGTTTCTCGAAAAGGTTTATTCTCGTTGGACGGAAGTTCCCAAATGTCCTTTACATTCGAAAATAACCAATTTAACAGTTTTTGATAACGAACTGTACACTGTAAACAGTACGGGCTTAGAGAGTTTGATCTTTGTATATAGAAACAAGGAATGGAAATTTGTTTTGGATCTTCCAAATAAAGACTTTGTCGTTGTCTCTAAGGGAGAATTTATTTACGTCATAGACGGCACAAGCAGCAGCGTGAAATGTGTGTCGCCGAGAGAGACTCCAGTTCTTCACAGCGAGATCAAGTTCCCTGACATGATGAGAAGTCCAGAGAGTGCTTTAGACTTTGACAAAAGTATCTTGATTTTCTGCTCCACTGACACTGATGAAAAGTCGGCAGTGATTTGTTTAGACGTGCCAGAACATAAGTGGACTGACTGTGGATATCTTGAAGGTTCAGCTAAAAATTTGGTTGGTTTTAGAAATGAAACAAATTACTTCGTCTTACAAAGAGACGGAACAATAAGCCAAGTGTTGAGGAATCAAGATGATAGCATTGAATTTACAATGATAAAACGGTTGTGGTCTATTCAAAGTGCTGTACGGGGCGCCTTCATCTACAACGAAGTACTGTATGTTTTTTCAAATACTCCCATGGAGACTGTATGTCTTATTGGTGTTCTGGGCGTGTTCTGTAAGATAGAGTACTGGTACCAAGAGAGGGAGGCTTGTGATTATGTGCATTTCTTGATGGACACTGATGATTCATCGATGTCAGATGGAATACGTTATTTCGTTGAAGAAATCGTTGAAGTTGATGACTCCGATGATGATGGTATCGATGAATAAAACACGATGTGACGCTTAAAATCATTTTCGAACGTGTTCACCTGGTATCAGTCTTCTTGACCTGTAATAATACACACCATTCCACATCGCTAACTACATCCATGTTTTGTTACTGGAAGCTTTGTTGCTAGACGGCTGTATGTAAAACATAAGAAAGACTATTATAATAAGGGGTGGTGTGATTGTACCATTCAGTCATGAAAAGAAGGTTTTGTCTAGATAGGTTATTGGCATGGTGCTATGCAGGGTTTAAACCAAGTAGCAATGTGGCTAGTTAACGATTGCTTTATGGCTATTCAGTGTGTGAATGATGTAAGATAAGCCGCAATGTCGTAAGCTGTCCACTCAGAATGTAAGAGTGTATTTGGTGAGTTAGATTTTGTTTAAATACTACTAGTCGACCAGCGGCGTAGCATACGCACTATTTTGCAGGGCCGTGTTTCTAGTGAAAACGGTTAAAGAGCAGGTTGTCATATAGCCAGCACAACAGCCAATCGCCTTTATTCCCCCTCCCCACCAACAAAGCCAAGTACCCATTAAAAATGAGTCAACTCAGAGGGGCTCAAAAAATCCCGAAATTCAAAATCCCAGTCTTCATCTAGATTTGAACCCAAGACCCCAGGTTCGG
>JADKLZ010039799.1:0-14561 GCA_021533235.1 Biomphalaria straminea
GTTTTACGTAATTTTGTCAAAATAAAAAGCAAAGTTTCCCTTTCAGACCTTGTGATGAAGTTGTATAGAAGATATATAGAATCACGTGGCTAAATGTTGTTTGTTTACGATTGGTGAATGAGGTCCATTAGTTTGTGTATGATTTATACTGGATATTTTCATGTGGGTTTTACTTAATTCATTTATGTGTATTTATTATATATTTCTCACTGTCGTAAGTAGGAAACGTAACCATTGCATAATGTACGTATTAATATATTGCATTAACCTATGTCCACAATATTATTGCCACGTTGGTCAATCGATCATGGATGCAACCCTGGATATCACATTGGTACTTATTTGAGTTCCTTTTGTTAGTCTTTCTAACGCATTGAGCTTAGACAGGAGCTATTATTTATCTCCCCTTTATCCATTTTACTTTGACGAGAGGTGCGCCCCTTGGACGGGTGTTCTCGACATTTATGTTCATTCCATTGTTCATGTGTGAACAATCACGTCATGGTCGCTGACCATCGTCCCTCCCCCCTCCCCTTCCCACTTATGTTTAATTGAGATTATTATTTCCACTGGCCCTACTTTGTACGTTTACATAGATCGTAGCCACCTTGAAAACTTGGAAAACACCTTGAATTTCATTATTAAATTCAAGGCCTTGAAATAGCCTTGAATAGAGTACCATATGGAGAAAAAACTTTCAATTTTAAAACGACCTTCAGTTTTTTACCTCTTGATACCTGTTGTTTATTTTCGCTATTTATCATTGCGGTCGAAGTTATTTTTTCCCTTACATCAAGCAAGCATTTCACCAGGCATTCTTATTTTTTTAAGGCAGCGCTAGAATTAGTGTATAGTGAGTCGTGACTATTGGCTATAATTAGAGCAATTACCAACCTAATGTGTAGGCTACACCCTGTGGCGCCACTTGCCGGGTGGGGTGGGGTGCAGTCCACACCGGGTGACACCCGTTAAGGGGATAACACTCAAGTAAAAAAAAAAGCACTTTTGGAATAATTGACAATGAAAAAAAAAGTAATTGTCATTGTTTATATATTGAAACATGTTGTTCACAATTAATAAATAGATCTATATATTATACTTTTAAAAATATTTCGGCTAAACTTATTTTAATTTTTAAATTTAAACAAATATTCCAAAACGTTACACCTTACTTTATATTAAAAACCAGATGTGAAAGCTTACATTTAGATGTCTAATAGATGAATATATATATCAGTGCTGCTTTGATTTTTAACAAGGTCTTTATTAAATCTATTGAAATAGTAGCTAATATCGTAATATCAGGATGACAACCAAATAGTCGCAATTTAACAAATGACGACTTTCTCCAGGCATATGTAAATTTTGTAGAATAGAAAATGAAGCAAAAATTGAGATTTCTGAAGATGATGATGTAATGACAGAAGCTGAACATAAAGGAAACTCTAGCCAAGAAGAGGGAAATGTTACATCGAATCAGTGGAATGATAGATTTCAATATTTGTTGATGTGTGCCAATGTCCCATAAATTGCGTACAAATGATCTCGAGGAAAAGTACACCAGTTGTTAAAATAATGGCTCTGATGCTTCCTGTTGAGGATGATTTAGTCACTTAATAATAAGAAATTATTTTTTTTTTATTGTCAACTATTTTCAACTAAATCTATAGAAATGTTTCTAAAAAATCAAAATATTTGACACGTGTCTAGAAAGCAAAGAGCCCAAATTTCTGATATGTCGAGCTCAGGAGTATAAGCAATAAAGGCCTACGGTTAACAAGGGTGTCGTGACCAGTACAACTACCAAGTCTACCACTACTATTTAATTGTTTAGGTGACAGTTACTCGCCTTCAACCCTTCTCCTGTTAGTGATAACATCTTAGCGGACTCAATATTTGAGCGGCACGCGAAAGATCACGAAATACAAGATAAACTGCTCTTTGTGAAAACTTTAACAATGGTACTTACGGTAAAAAAATTAATAACTTAATATTTAGTGTTGGAAGAACTACTTTATGGAACAATAAATTCCTATTTGAAACATAAAATCCTTAGCAATGGATGATAAACCTGCAAAAAAGACCTTTCAAGTGTGCTTGGTGATTCCAGCAATACATATTAGTTTTTATTTTAATTGGTTTAAATTTGAATTTTTTCAATTAAAAAAAAAAGATAGATATCTATAAAATTTGCAAGTTAAACGAGGGGTCTACCGAAAACCAGATAAAAGGGCAAGGGGTCTATGAGACAAAAAAGTTTGGGAACCACTGCTCTAAAGTAAGAATGAATGAAATAGTACAGACTCGACGGTCAGCGAGATAGGTGTGTCTATGTACCTCATTCACCAATTGTAAACAAACAACATTTAGCCACGTGATAATATTGATAAAACAATTTTAAAAAAACGTATCGCACGACAGCTTTTATGGATAACATAATTTGTATAGAAGATATAGAGAATCACGTGGCTAAATGTTATTTGTTTACGATTGGTGAATGAAGTCCATTCCGAGTTAAAGGTACGGAAGAGATTGGCGGAAAGGGGAAAGACGATACACTAAGATTATCTCACAAATTGGTGAATTCTGACTCGAACTAAAGTCTCAGATTGAAATGTCAAAAGTCGTGTTGACACGATTAATCTCCTTGATCAAAGAGAGACGTGGGGTGGACGAAAGAATGCATTCCAGCCCAAGATGTGTCAACCATGATGTCGGACACCCGGCGCCTATGATCAATGCCCGTGACGGAACTATTTATATTTCCTAAAGGGGTGATAAGCGAAAAGTCGTGGCCTTGTTGCAAAGATGGTGGACTCAGTCTGGCTACACTCTAGCGAGAAGAGAAAAAGGGGAGGTTTGGTGGTGAAATCGGTTTTGAGAATAAGAAATAATTGGGATGCAATAAATAAACAATAATTAATGCTGTGATAAAATTGAGTGACCCTGTCAGTAAGCTTTTGACCTTTGACAAGTCCTAAAATCTGTTTTAGCCACCTTTGTTGAGCCAAATTAAGTGTTTTTCAATTACAATAATGCAGTATTCACTGTACTTTATTAATGGGGTCCAGCCACTGGTAGAAATTTGTAACCTCCCTTGATTACGCTCTTGGAATTATGTGACTTAGATTTTAGATTTTACATCGATAAAGGTAATTTTATGGTCAAAATAATTTGTTGGGGGGGGGGGGGGGGAAATATAAAAAATCTCTTTAAATTGTTAACAACATTTAACTACGGGCATAGAATTTGGTGACTGTAGTTTGCTTTAGAATAATATTGAAGAGAGATTTTCAAGTTCAAAAATCTGTAGGGGATTTTAAACTCAAAACCCTCTGGAGCGGTTTTAAACTTTGAAAAAAAAAAAGCCATCTTGAGGAGGTTGTTTAAAACTTACAACACTTCATAGACCTGGCTACGCTCAAAGACTCTTAGTGTGTAATTGATTTTTTAAATTTTTTGTTTATTTAGCATCAAATGCTTATAGCATTTTAAGTGCGTAATTTGCTTTTTTTTATATTAAAGAGCTATTTTTTACGCTTCAAACCTCACTGGAGGGGGGATGTAAACTCAAAACACCCTTTGGCTACGCTCACAGAATTTTGAGTTTGTAATTTGCTTTTTTTATATTGAAGAGGAGGGGGGGGGTTAAGATTAAAATCTTCCTTAGCAGTGTTCTTGGAATTTGGGGTTTGTCAATTGCATTTTTTGTATTGTTTTATAGAAGAGGGGGATTTAACTCCAAAACCCCTGGTAGGGGGGTTTAAAATCAAAACCTCTTGGCTGTGCTGGGACAAGTCATGATTTATTATTAAAATCTCACCTAAAATAAACAAAATCAAGCAAAAAAATATGTCACTAAATATTTACCCCCCCCCCTCCATGCGGAGACGGGATTTCATTTGGAGGGGGGGGGGTTTGAACACCCCAACCCCCACTCCTGGCAACGCACATGATATATCCATATGTATATTTATCGGCCACCTCGATAGCCACGTGATCTTTTTTTTTCCCAGATGGCGTCTTGTGTCCGCGCGTAAAAAGACAAAACAGTGAAGACACTGTTCATTCTAGCGTCATCTCTTGACAGTGCTGTGACTTTAAGCCTAGGATACTGTACCTTTCTCATTTCCACTCCCTGTTTTTGGCTTATTATACAAGACGTGTTTTAAAATGGCTGCAGGTAAATACATTTTACTGTTTTATTTAGTAGTTTATATAGAATATCGCTACCCCCGGTTTTCATCCACTTTGTTGGACTATCCTTATTAGATCTATTTTTTTTATATAGAAAACCAGCATGTCAATTAATTCATTTGTTGTATTGCGTATCCGTAGTTAGCTACTAGACAAAATAGGTCCTATGTAGAATTTTAATTCTCCATCTTGTAAATGAAGTTTTAGAAATCAGTCTGTAGATGATGGCTTTTAAGAATCATTGCGCAGATTTGTTCTATTTAAATGTACTGATTTGTCTATGGAAAGAATTATCGAAACTCATAACCCTTCAGGCGGCGCGTGTAGTTTTTTTAGCCTCAAAACCAGGGTTTCTCAACCTGTGGGTCGCGGCCCCATTGTGGGTCGATTTAGGATTTGCCAAGGGTCGCCTAAGATCATCAAAAATATGGATTGTTATTGTCTACTCTCCTATTTCTGTATGTAAGTGTGGGGGGAGGGGTCGCGGCTGAGTCGAAGATTGTAAAAAGGGGTGGCCGAGCTTAAAAGGTTGAGAACCGCTGCTCTAAACACTAGAATCAAAATTCTATTTTGTATGCACTCATTGTAAAAAGTTCATCACTTTAAGGGTTAAAACAACGTATTTTTTATTTATGTAGCACAACTATTTTATTTCTAGAGACTATTTTGTCATTAATTTAGAGGCCTATAATGTTTTTGATGTTCCATGTCTTCTATCTTCTTTTAAGAAGATATAGTATTTAGACTTCGATGTTGTGTCAGTTGTGTATCAATGACTAATCTTTAGACCAATTATTTTTAAGTTTGTACCCATAATATGTAATTTGAGTCTGTATTTATATGTAGACCTGTTATTTTATTTACCATGTGCAGGTCCTTAGTGTAGGCTACAAAAACATCTAAATCGGCCAACGAGTTTCTTCATCATTTATTTCTCCTGTGCTAAACCCACCAATCATAGGCCCTGCATAAATAAACTTTTGTTGTTTGAATACTAACAATGGGCTTTGAACTACTTATAGAATGACTGTAGCATTTTTTTCTTTACGAAGAAAATCATGTTCACTATACTAAACAAATACTTTAGAAAACTATTGGGTCACAATAATTGGACAGTTGTCAATGTTGGTTACTGCCAGGACATTTAGTATATCTTTATCTTCTGAGATTTCAAAGTTATAGAACAGTATTCCGTCCATCTTTTTAACAATCTTTTTCCTCAGTTAAGCATCTATTGTTTTTGTCATGTATTGTGTTGGCTCTTCCATGCTTTGAGGTAGTGATGTCATTCCTAGTTGGTACGCTTTTTTTTCTGTCATCCCTGTTAAGTCCCTTTTCAATTTCTTGGTACTTGTTCTCTATCCACTTTTCCTTCGCTTCTTTCATTCCCTTTCTAATCCATTTTTTTGACTTTTTTTTTATCCGTGGACATATTTTGAGTCAGACTACTTTTTCCCTTTAAGCTCCCGTCACTTGTCACGGATTTAGAGTATACCCTCTGTTACCCAGGTTTTTTTTTTTGAGCGGGCGGAGCTTCCCTAGTATTTCCAGGGCTGTGTCTGAGACTGCTGTGTTTAGCATATTGAATTCCTCCTACTTGTGCCTTCCTTAAAATGCACCATGTTATAGTCGATCTGGTTGTGGTGTTCTTCTTTCGGACTGTGACATGTGGCATCCTACTGTGTTAGCCAGTAGGAGATTGTTGTATTTCGCCAATTCTAACAGTGGTTGACCTCGTTCATTAGTTGGGAGGTTACTGTATCTTCCACATGTACCTATCTAGATTTGGTAGGAGTCGCTTCCTACTTTGGCATTCCAGTCTCCTTGTACAGCAAGGATGTCCTTTTTCATGACCTTATTGACCACTTCCTGTAATTGCTCATAAATTTCTTCTGCCTTGTCGTCATATGTTGATGTAGGGGTGTATGCTTGTTTGATGGTGATATTGATAGTGATGCTTTAAAACGTATTAAGATGATTCATCTGGATATAGGGTAATAGCTCACAACGCAGTTGCTGTAGTTCCTGTGTACAAGAAATCCTACTCCTTGTTGTTTGTGAACAATTGCTACTGTTAGACCATAAAAAAAAGCATAAATGAAAAGTAATTGAAAGACGCTCGTCATTTAAAAAATTAGTAAGTCATGTTATTGTTTTGAAAAAAACTATGCAGTTCACCAGGACCCGGTGAATAACTAAACTGTTTACTTTTTACAAAAATGTTTAATAGTCCATCTATCATTCTATGACTAAATAAATATAATGCTATGTATACTTCAATATAATTTTTGTACACATTGAAGTCTCTCTAAAAGTATTGTGTAAGAGTACAAGGCTAGTATAATTATTATTATATAATATATAAACACAATAATCTATAACTGAAATATTTGTGTACCAGTATGTAGGGCAATGTAGATGCTGCAGAAATGAAGGCTGTTAGTAAAAAAAAACTATATAGCTTTGTGTGTGTTTTTATTTTCTTGTTTCCCATACTTATTTTTCAATAGGAACAATTTGAATATTATTAATGAATGTCAGGCATAGGCTTTGACTTGCTAGTACAATCTAAATAGATTGTATCACAACAGCTGTATTAATAACATAACTTAAACTAAAGCCTGCCTGTGTATTTTTTTTTAAGTTGACCATGACAGCCATCAAGTCCCAGTGTTTTAATATTGAAGTTTAAAATAAAAATAATTATAAATATTATTATTTTATTTACTTCCAGACACTTTACAGGCCCCTGAGACAACATTGCCCAATGCAAAACTAAGTGAGCAGCAGAACAACTGTCAGACCTTGGTCACTTATGTGCATGAAAGAAATGCTGTCATGTTTAATAATTCACTCATGGCGGATGTATTTTTTACTGTTGGTTTGGGAGAAAACCAGAAGAAGATACCAGGCCACAAATGTATACTTGGCACAGGGAACTCCGTGTTCTATACTATGCTATATGGAAGTCTTGCTGAAGAAGTAAAAATTATGGAGATCAGTATTCCTGATGTGGAGCCACGTGCCTTTTTAAGTCTTTTAAGGTACCTTTTTTTTAAATCTTTTCCTTAAGCCGTATAATCTTAGTTTGTTTAGACAGTTCAAAAGTTTGTTTAGCTAGTTTATTACATGCAAGTTGAAAGGAAATTACGAAAACTTTAACTATTTTTTTTGCTTGAAAATATGAAATATCTATTTGCTCAGCAAAGTGTTATTGTTTATTTCAACTGCCTTTTAGCTTTTATAAGATAAAATATAAAAAAAAAATGAAAAATTAATAATAAGCAATTGAAAGAATTGGAAATAACAATGAAAAAAAAAATGTTGGAAATGTTGGTGCATCATTATGTATAAAAAGTTCTTAGCTAATCCAAGGCGATGGTAAGGAAAAAAACTGTAAAAACAGTATTTTTCATTAGCCCCAGAGTTTGAGAATCAGTGTCAAGGAGGTTATTAAAACGGTAAGAAAAAACTTTATATTAAAAAAAATGACCCAAAGAAAAAGTGGCCAGTAGAAACTGATTATCTGTTTTGGGAAAATAGAAGAAAAAAAAACAAGAAGTGCACTATTAAAACTCAAACGATATTATAATTAACCATATTATATCAATCACACTTGAGAAATTGTGTGTATTTCTTATTCTTCAAAATGAAAAAGAAAATAAACTTTTATAAAAAAAAAAGGGTTATGAGAATTATTAAAACTTTTCGAGTCCCGTTAGTGAAAATTAAACGTGTATTGATTAATGATTTAGAATTTAAAAAAAATTATGTGAGTTTTTTTTTCGATCGTCATATGTATATTAAGTAATTTCTTGTCTCTTGACAATCATTTTAAAACCTTGTTAAATAATGTATGTTATATTAATATATTCTTTTTCCCTGCACGACTGACTAAAAAGAAATAACTAATTAATAAACATAATATTTTATATATATGCTATTAATTAGAAAATATTTTAATCCCTGACAGATTTTTGTATTGTGACGAAGTTTGGATTGAAGCTGATACAGTATTTGGTATTCTCTACGCAGCCAAAAAATACATTGTTCCTCAACTAGCCAGAGCTTGTATTGCTTATCTTAAACCCAGTCTGAGTGCTAAAAATGCCTGCATTCTCTTAAGCCAAGGAAGACTTTTTGAGGACTTGCAGTTAATGCAGAGATGTTGGGGGGTTATTGATGCACAAGCAGAGGAGTCATTTACATCTGAAGGATTTACATACATAGACAAACGCACGTTGGAAACAATACTGTCTCGTGAGACACTTAATACCAAAGAAATTTGTGTCTTTAATGCTGTTTGTAAGTGGGCAAAAGCAGAGTGTGTTCGCCAAGAACTCAGCCCAACACCTCAAAATCAGAGAAGGATTTTAGGTGACAGCATAAAATTAATCAGGTTCCCAGCGATGTCTCTTGAAGACTTTGCTTATGGGCCAGCTCAGTCAGGGTTACTCACACTCCAGGAGTGCCATGATCTTTTCCTCCACTTCACTGCTCAACTGTCGCCCAAGCTGCCCTATAAGAAAATAGGTAGAAAGGGCCTTACTCAGTATAAGGTCCACAGGTTTCAATCTTCTTCTTATAGACGAAATCAATGGAGTTACAGAGGCAGGTGTGACAGCATTCAGTTTCGTGTTGACAGGAGAATTTTCATTGCTGGCTTTGGGCTATATGGGTCAAGTAATGCTGCATCAGTATACAAAGTTATAATGGAATTAAAACGTAATGGGGTCGTTGAAGGGGTGCAGTCTACAAAGTTTTTATCTGATGGATCTAGCAACACGTTTCCTGTAATGTTTAAAAGTCCTGTTCAGATTGAGCCAGAAACTTTTTATACAGCGAGTGTTATTCTAGAGGGTACAGAGTTGAGCTATTTTGGTCAGGAGGGCGTGGCTGAACGCCAGTGTGGCAAAGTAAAATTTCAGTTTCAGTGGTCTTCAGATAGCACAAATAATACAGGTGTTCAGGGAGGTCAAATTCCTGAACTGATATTCTACTTATGAGGGGAAAAGTGTAAATAGTATGTATATATAAATGTTGTAATTATTTTGCTCTAATTGTTTTATGTTGCTTAAATGTAAGTTTTCTTAAGCTTCTAGCCCAAATCTCTTTCAGGAAATCTGGGGATGATAGCGGGCAGATTTTGAATGCAGAAATAAGAGAAACACATTACAGGAAGCTATATTTATAGTTACCCTAATTTATGGATTTAATTTAATGGAAAGATTTAGACCTATGTCTTGGCTTCCTCTTATTTTATTTTTTTTTAATATTTGTGTCTATGGTATATATAAATGAATATCTTTTTTTTTAAGTATTTAAACGAAATTCTGAGTCACAAATGTATTTGTTATCATGCAGACTCTTTAAGCTTCTATTGTAGCTCTTGTACACCAAATTCTTGATGATATAAAAAAATCATGATTTATTATTTATATAATATAAAAACAGTTGCTCCTTCAAAAGTAAGATGTAGACTTTTTTTTTTTAATTAGAGCAAGAAAGTACATATAAATGTGTTGTTTTGTTCCTTTAAATAGTATTTTGTTTAAGTTTTGTTTAGAAACTTTGTCCCTTTTTTTCTGTGATATTAAATTTTTCAGAAAAAAAACATTGTTTCACTTGGTTAACCACCACAATCTTGTCCATCCAAAAAATGATGTTTAGAAATGAGGTTGGAATTCTCAGCGAAAATGAAATGTGCATTAGGAAATTAGTGTTGTTATGGAGGTGCTATTTAACCTTCCTGGTTCTGTGGATGATGTAGGCAAACATTGGGAAAGAGACTCATGTGTATTTATTTACTTATTTTAGCAGTTAGTATAAAATCTAAAGTTGGTGAAACTTGTTATTTGCATGTAAGAAGCTGAGAAATCTCAGTACATCCAAAGAGTTAAGACTTAGAGTGTGTTGTTCAGATGGAAAAAGGCTTAATTTCTGTGCTGTAGTGAATATATATCTGGTTAGGTCTGGACTTTTTAGTCTTGAGATTTTAGGGTCTCCTTGAGTCCACTGAGCTCGAATATCTTGCTGACATGAAGACAATTAGTTGTAGTGCTGGACACATGGCAACAGCCTCTTGAACTACTAATTGCAGAACTAGATGAGCTTAACATCATCTACTCTATAAACATATACTTAGTCTCAGACAGAATTTTGTAATAAACAAGTCAGAAATCGTTATTTATCTCTGTGTACATGACCTGTAGCATACAAAACGCTTGATGTGATGATCCATTTGTATAGATACTTACATATATCTGTTAACTCTGGGCATTAAAAGTTTTGTAATATTTTTAACGAGACCTGTTTTATTTTCAACATTTTATTCATATCACACTTGCTCTGAGATCTTGTTTAATTTTATATACATAAATTAGTTGGTGATATTCTACACACAATGAAATTAATTTGTTTGTTGTAGAATAAATAGAATTAGAGTCCATGTGTTTGTGGTGTTCGTTTCTAAAATTATTTGTTTCAGAAAACTTGCTTTGAACAAGATTTGTAAACTTAAACATAAACAAAGATAGTTTTAACCTTTACCTTTCTTCATTCCTCTTTGTCGTTTGCCTTAGATAGAACCTCTTTCATTGGCAGGTCTGTCCATTCTTTTTTTATTTTCTTCCCATCACTTTCTCTATCTGCATCTTCTTTTTCCTGATACTGTTCCCTGAAGGAAGGTCTTTGCGAGCCCCGAAGACCTTGTAATATGTCTATAGATTTTAAGCTTGATATTATTTCTTGTATAATACGGATAATACTTTAAAACATTTTTAGGCCTACGTTATTAGGCCATCGAGCGGTCTAAGTAACTATAGATCAAAGAAACTAATAAATACACATTGAAAAGACACAAGATTTTTTTTAAAAAAAAAAAGAAGGGTTCGTCACTTAATGATAGAAAATGTATAAGTAACAAGCAAATTCTAAAGTGATATAGAATACCCAGGTTATAAGTGAATGTTTATATAGTCCAAGCCTCCCTACGAGGAAGATGGGAATGAAGCCGGGACTATAGAGTGGATCGAATGACATTCTAGCTCGCATACCACACTACCTTGTAGGCCTGCATTGTAAGAGGAATGCTGTTGTTGCCGATCATTGACTTGGAGCACCAAACTGCTGGTAGATAACTAAACGTAGACGTATTATATATTTAAACTAATAAATTTTCAAGTTGCTTGACTAACTTCCTTGTGAACAATACTAAATATAACTTATACTATAATATAGACAAAATCATATTGATATGCATGGGCGCCAGTAGGATTTTTTGCAGGCTGCAATTCATGGCTCAAAGTAGTAGCTTCAACTTTTTTGTTATAATATTAAAGAACACCTTCCCCCCAATTCGGGCCTTCATATCTAGTCAATATTAAATGCAAAATAAATACTGTCATGCTGATGTTGCGAATGACTGGCTATGTAATAAGACCTCTTCTGGTCTTGAACTTATGAAATATATTGTCCTGGCCACTTTGGCCGTCGCGTAATATTACTTAGTGCTATGACTTCAACACATTCATATATATGAATAAAGGAACTCCGTTGCTGAAGACTAATATTTATTTATACAATATATGTAACAATAAAATACAGGCAGCTTATAAATATAGCACATAAATCCAACGTGTGAAATAGTATAACATAAATCCAATGAAATTTATCAAAGTACACAGATCTATTACAGTCAGAGAAAATTACATTGGGAGAACTCTCTGCTGGAGTTCTACACTAACTGATTGTGACAAGTCAAAAACTCGCTGTCAGATTCGCTCACTTTTATCACAGCATTAATTATTATTTATTATTATTTATTTATTTTATTTTAATTATTTCCCCTTTTTGCGGCCTATTTCTTCACAATCGCACCTTTTTCCTATTTACGCTAAACAAAGTCTAGCGCATGGACCATGACTGTCGCCACTCCTCGCTTATCTCCCCTTGACCAGGGAAGAGATCAAACAGGCATTCGCCTTGAGGGCCGGACGCCCAGCCCTCTCAGTTGATACCATATGGGCAGGAATGTAATGTATTACTCCTCCCGCCTCAACACGTGTCTCTCTCTCCTTGATCAAAGAGATCATTCGACGCCACGCGTCTATCGACCCTCCAAGGTGTGTCCGCACATCTCAGGCCTCTTTCCAATATGTGAAATATTCGTCTCGAGCCGACCACGTGGGAGACAATCCCTATCTTGTCACATTTCCTGTATCCGGTCTCACTTCTGACTTTTATAAGCTAAACTATTCCAAATCACTCATTTTACTCTCTCGCTGGCACTTGCCGCATGAGCCTGGACTAGTTCATTTGTTAATTCTCCTAGAGGAATATTAGGTGGTGAGTTAATTACGCCGAACTTAGTCACAAGTTCCATTTTATCTAGCTTGTGTATATTTCATTCTGGATACTATTATGTGTATTTTATTTAGTTCATTCATATTTAATTTGTGCATTGTGTATTTCTCACTGTCGTAAGTAGGAAACTTAACCATTGCATATGTATATATTTATATATCACGTTTACCTATGTCGGCAATATTATTGCCACGTTGCTCAATTGACAATTGACGCAACCTTGTACATTAATGTACATCTTAGTTTATTTTCTTTATCTCGGCTGGTCGCCTTGAAGAGATATGAGAAACATCTCTCATTTTAATCATTTTGCTTTTGCAAGAGTTGTTCCCTCCCCTTGAACGGACAATCATTGTTCACGTCATGGCCCCGGCCGTGTTTGGACAATAGCGTCACGGTCATTGACCACCAGCGTCCAATTCTCCCCTCTTCTCCCCCCCCCCTCTTTTATACTTGTATTTTATTGAGATTCTTATTTCCCCTTTTATGTACATGTATATAACTTTTTCCCCTCTTATGTACATTTTATGATTACTATCGGCCCTCTATTTTTCCGATCCCATTTGTCATCATTTTCCCCATTGTGCACTGAAGCAATTTTATCTATCTGACGTATGCACCTCAGTCGAGGGCATCGACAAGATGCACGAGAGACATGTCCTAACTTGTCCTTATTTATCCGCAGCCTCCCTCAGGTGTCTGCCTATTTGGCTCTAGCCAACACTATTTGCTACTTGCCTATTTGTCACCTACTAGGATCTGCCCACTCGCCTATTTGGTACTAATCAGTATCGCTTGCTCACTTGGATCCACTACGAGTATCACGTACTATTAAGTGCTCTTCAGCGCTGAAAGTCACTACTCATCGTCCACTTGGCGCTATCGGCTCAAGCCTGCCTATTTGACAGTCCGCCTGTCAGCCCATTAGGTACGACGTCCCTATAGATCCGTTCTGTGCGAGACGTCATAGCTCTGCCAACTCACTGGACTTATCCTGCGACTACGCTGCCCACGGCAGATCCGCTCTGCCCGCAGTACACTGGTGCCCACGGTAACCGGCCACCCGCCTTACTGTGCCCACTACAGATATTGGAACTTTTGGACTGAACCTCCATAAGGACTATATCATCGGCGTCCCTCTACCCAGCTAGAAACGCCACTTCAAACCAGGATACAGACAACTACGATTCATCCAAGACAAGAAAATAGCTAAGTACCAAGGACAAAGTGACACATTCTCTCATTACGTGCATAAGTGATGATCAAACATAACATCGTTTAGAGTTAGATACAAACCCTCCCCCTTTTATCTTTTATGTAAATATTTATGTAAATAAATATTCTTTATATTTTATCAATTTGTATCTCTCTTAATTGCTTGTCTAGTTGCGTGTCTGCTCCCGATTTGTCTGCTGATGGGTCAGTGTGTGATATATTCAAAAATAATCATCCCCTAGACACCAAACAAGCTAAATTCACATCACACGCGGCGACCCGTCACACTGATTAACATCGACCCTTACTCAAGAGTCCCTAAAATTTTTCTCGTGCTGAAAGCACGAAATGCTGAATAAGTGACCATATGTCACTTCATGTCACATGGGTTCTAAAACTGGACTGTGACAGTCCTTTACATGCAATAAAAAAAAAAAATAAGAAACTAAGCACGTGAACAAAGTGGTTTATTTACTATACACATTGTTAACCTTATCCGCCAGGTCCATGCTTCCCTACGTTCGATCAAACAAAAACTGCAAACGTTGACTGTGGCTGCCGAAACTGTCAATAACTTAACTAACGCATTGCTTTTCGTCGCGATGGACAATTCTGGCGATGAACGCTTATTGTGCAGTTCTGGTAATCTTCTTTGCATTGCAGCTTCTGCAACGTTTTAGCATGAAGACAAAACAAGTTGAACTGACCATTATTGTTGCTCGAAAAGCGAGACGTAATGAAGAAACTTAGGAATCAAGATATGTAATGTAAAGCCGTGTTCTAAT
>JADKLZ010039805.1:0-19091 GCA_021533235.1 Biomphalaria straminea
ATCGAAGAGGAGAAATTGGAAAATACATTCGCTTATATGGACAATGTGATCCTCTGTGGACATTATGGCGGCTCTCATAATAGAAACCTGCAGTGATCCTTCATAGTAGCTCAAAAGTATTGTATTACTTTCAACGAAGCTTAATTGAGATCTGAACCCATAGTGTACGACTACTGGGATACGAAATATGAAAAAGTCTGCTCCACCATGACCCAGAAAGATTCAGAACCTTAAGGTAATTAAATGTTCCATTGAGCCTGCGAGAACAGAAACGAATAGTGGGCCTGCTGGTCAATTTTTTGCAATGGATTTTTAATTTCATCAATAAAATCAGCTTGCTAACTGCTGGACTTTTATCTGCAATGGATTGTTAATTTCACAAACATAATCAACTTGTTAACTAGAAATAATCTATTTTCTGTGATTTTAGAACGGTGATCAATCAGTGCCAGGCATGTGCTGAACTTAAATCATGATTATTCAGGCCAAAAAAGGGACATTAATCAAAGCCACCCAGCCATTCAAAAGAATAAGCATATACTTTAAAGTCCTCTTCCTTCTAATTGACGAAAAAAATATCTTCTTACCTTGATCGACGAATTCTCTAGGTTTCCATTTGTGTTTGATAAACAGTTTGATATTAACCAGTAATGCAGATGTGTTTAGATGTTTATGATATTTGAGACTGTTTTATTCATAATTTTATTTTGTATTGACTATCTATTGTGGGCACACCAGATTTCTGTGTATTCAAACCACATAAAAAAAAATTCCGGCGGATCGCGTGTTGTCCTTGGGACATAATTTGCCCACCCTGCCTTAGCTAGAGTAGCAAAATATGAAGGTCGAAGATGGAGCTGCGTAGTTAACGGGAATACTTTATTTGTCATTATTGTTCGTATCTTCTGACTCATTGACAAGCCTTATTATGTATGTGTTGCACTGCAGACACCTCGGAATATTAAACTATTAAAGAGTTTAAACTAAAGATACATTTGAAGCAACTTACTATTCGGTGTAACAGGAGCACCATGTAGACCTGCAAAAAAAATATGTGGTACTGAAAAAAAAAGTATTAAAAGCTAAAAATGTATGTCTAGCATGTTAATATAAGTTTTCCCGGTATTAAAAATAATAAAAACATTTGTATTTTTATTTAATTAAACGAAGTAAGTGTGATAAATGGTTTTGGAGAGATTGTTTAAGCAGAAAAAGTGTCAATTCTATTTCTAAACAATTTTTTATCATAAAAATTAATGTTCAGCTCATTGCATGCATATTATAAAATAAAAAACTTAATCGAATTTACAGAGCGGTACAAGGATTGTTACGTGCACAGCATAGAGTGAATGTGCGACTACGGGATCTAATGGTTAAATAGGAGGTGGGTCTAATGATGGGGTTATGTAAACAAAGTTATTACTGATAATTAGTAACTAGTCGACCGGCGGCATAGCTACGCCGCTATTTTGCAGGGCAGGCCTTAGGCACTGCAACATATGCGACCGCAGTGGGTCCCGCACTTTCTTTGGACCCGTGCTAATTTGTATACATATAACAGATTTCCCGCAGCCTCTTGATTTACCAGGAGCCCCTGGAAATCTCTTGAAATGTTATTAAATATAGGCCTACGAAAAAGTCCTGGAAATCTCCGGAAATTATTAAAATCTTTTGTAAGTAAAAAGTAAAGTAAAAAAAATATCCGGAAATATAAAGATAAATATCCGGAAATCGAAGTGACATTAAAAGGGGGAAGCTAGAAGATGGACATGAACAGGAAGCCAGTGAAATTATTATTTTAACGTAATTTGTGATATTAATTAAAGTACTTCTAAAGTCAAACCTGAAAGTAGAGTCTATCTGTGTATTGTCGTTCTAGTTTCAAGAGTCTTACGACACAATAATCTGGAAATACTTTTAATATTATGACAAAATTGAGAAAAAGAGAATTATATACACCACTTTCATTCACAAAATAGCGCCGTGGGATCTTTTTGAATGAAAATAGTGCGGATTTTGATACACCATTTTCCATTCACACTATGCTGCGCCATGGGATCTTAACCTTTTACTTGTTGCTCGGCTGAACTTTGAAATTTTGTCGACGTTGAGAATTATATATATAGATTGTTACTAGAGATTAAAGTCTTTATAATCTACTATATATGAGTCTGTTGGTGTATAATAAAGATTCTTATCTGCTCGTAACAAATGGCGCACAACGTAAAGGTAAAAAACACGTTTTAGCGACAGGAAACTTTTCGACTCTCGTTAATAAACAATGGCGGACAGAGGTGAGGCAGCAGCATTGAATGAAGAGAAGAGATTGTTGGATCTTAAAAGATTGGCACTAAGGAAATATGTTAAAGAAAAGTTGATGGAGCGGGAGAGATCAGCTATACAGAGGAAGAAATTAGCCGTGGATAGAGAAAAAAAAATGTTAGATTAGCAATGGAAAAAAAACAGATTAGTCATTGAGGAAAAAATACCATAAGGGATACTATTATTGTATTGAATATGAAACTAGTGCAAGACTATGAATATGCAAGCGAATCTAAAAAGTGTGCTATGTTTAATGGAAAGATTGTACAATAGGGTTTGTTGCTGAACATATATGTGTCAGACGCGAATAGCCCAATTTTTCTGTAAAGGAAATTACAAAAGTCATTTGTCTATATAAAATTCAACCACAGACCTATATATACTACAATAAATTTACGTTTTTGATTTCGAGTTTCGATTTATTTAGTGGTTACTGTTTTACTATTGCATACCAAGTATTAGAGTTTAGAAAAACCCAGTTTCTTTTCTTGTGCAATACTACATATCATTTCTCTGTTAGTATGTCCTATATTTAGATCTATAATCTAATTCTAGTCTAGATCCATATATAAAACTCGAATAGATCTAGTAATAGTATAGATTCTATCCTATGCTATTCCTATAGTCATTTTTTTATTAGAATAAAGTATAGATATTAATAAAGACTAAAGTTGATTAATTATTAGATTATTATATATAGACATAGGACATAGATCTAATAATTTAGGCTACCGTAATACATTTACCACAAAGCCATAATCTATACTTAACTTAATGTAGCCTACTTAACTAGATCTATAGCACTATCTATAATTTAGTCAATCTAGATCTATACAATATTCATTATAATACTTCTACTTATTTAATAAGTTAGTACTTAGACTTAGATCTATTATAGTTTATAATAGATTTACTTTTCAATGCCTAGACCTAATAAAAAAATTGCTAATGATTTCTAATGACTGTTTTTTTTTATAGTAATAGGCCTACTAGATCTAGGTCTAGACTTAACTTAAATCTAGTCTAAAATAATGACTATCTAAGACTCGAGATGACCGGAGCTAGATTAAAATAATAATTACATGAAATGAAAATTAAAAAAATAGACAAACCAAAATGTCTGACGATTGGAACGTGACAGGGGGGTGCAAGTGCACCACAATGTACTTCCTTGCGGACGCCAATGCATTCTTGATTCAAGAGTTAAATAAATTAATATTCAGAAAAAGTTTGCGCATCGTCTTCTAATTCTAAATCTAAAGGCCTATCATTGTATCATTGTTAGTTCCCGAACAAGTAATGCTTCTACTGAAGTACAGTTGTAAAGACATGCTATTATTTTAACTAGAAAAGGCAAATCTGTAGTTCATGTCCGACCATGTATGATTTATTATAGGCTTGCAATTCTTTGCACATTTGTCTATATTTGCACATAGATTTAGTTATTATGAATGCCACAAGGTCGACTTTGACAGACGTTCGTATGGTGATTTAACAGAAGGCAGGCTGGTCTTCCACTGCTAAGGTACAATGGTGTATGCAAACGCGACATAAAGCTCTTCAAAGTCGGCACTAACAGCTGGGAAAAAGTGGAGCTAGATAGATCCACAAGAAAAGTAACCTTTAAAAGAAAGTCCTGGATTGCAGATGCCAAGCACAATAGAAGCAGAAATAATGGTGAAAGTACAAAGGATTGGCCTCTTTACTCTCACAAGAAGTTACAAGGAATAAAATCATTTAAAGTTTAAAATCACTAAAAAAAATTTTATTTTTTTTTGTACATGAAATTGTGTATCGAAAAATGCCGGGTACTTGAAATAAGCTAGTACTAAAAAAAACAACACAGATCTTGGGTAAAATACTCATCAAAAAAAGTACTGTAAATGTGCACTTTCCCGCGCTATTTTTAACTCTTTTTCTTTTTATAGCCTCTATCTGGTTTGATCTCAACCACCCGTATTTTTGTGCAGAATTTTTTTCTCTATCAGGCACACTTATTATTATAGCATAATAATTTCAGTTTAATTTATAAAGAGAACTGAAAAATGCAAAGTTATATAAGGAAAAAAGCCACTTCCGGCCCAATAGTTTTGTAAAAAGATACGAAACGGACTAGTGCAACAAACCCTATTACTGATTGCTAAATTTAGTTTTTAAGTTAAACTCCGTATTATATGGGGCGAGTAGAAGCTTGTTTTGTAGATCAAGGTAAGATATATTTTATTATTGGGAACATAAATGGGGTGAAAATATTTTCAGAGAGGATTTGTGAAATATTATGGGATAAAGTCTACTCGATGAAGAAATGGGGATGTGGAAGAAGCCATAAGATCCCATTATAATAATATTTATAGCTTTTATATAGTGCTACTGTAAATGTTTTTAACATTCTATTGAGGCATGTTTTTTAATTGATAATCTAAACCAGTTGTATTATATTATAATATTTCTCTGAATTGACATTTGATTATATTTTTGTCCTGACTGAAATAAACTATTGGTGAATTTATCTCATTTTAACTGCAAACTAAACAATGTCAAGGGCGCTTAATATCTTTGTATTGCTGCAAATGTAATAAAAACTCATTGTACATTATTCGTAGCAATATTTTAAAGCTTAGCAGTATCTAATCGTATCCATTTTTTTTGTCGAGTTTATTTACCTTTTTTTTAAATAACAGTCAAATTCCGCTACTTCCTTTATATTTTTTTTTACTCAACAATTAAGAGAGCTTGAAAGATTAATTCAGCATTGCTAAAAATACTTAAAATCTTTTGTAGTCACCCAATAAAACCTACTCAGCTATAAAGATCACTTTCTTGGGCTATTTCTTGCCACATACTTTCGTTGATGCCTGTGGTTCTCAGGAAATTTCTGTAGGCTAGTCTAGGGAGGCCCTTGGGTTTAACTCCCTATACAAGCTCAGCAGATAAGATGTCTTTAGGGATTTTTCCATCTGTTATTAAAACACAGGCATTGTAGACTAGAATTTGTTTTTGCTGTTTCAATCTGGTATTTTCACATAGGCGCTTCGAATGTTTTGGATTCCTGTAGAAGTCTTTCCTATTCTTTTTGTCAGCTCAGTTTCCAAATCTATTTTGCTGGCAATTGTTGTGTTCCTAAGTAGGTGGATTCCTGCATCTTAGTAAGCGTGTGATTTTCAATATGCATCGCGCGTATATATGCGTCTTCTTGTGCCAGGATTTTGGTGTTGGAGAGACTTATTGAAAGGATAACTCTTGTAAAGCAGTTGCCGAAGAATTCACAAGCTTTTATAATCTTTCTGATGAATGAGACACGAGTACTGCATCATTGGCAAACAGGAGTTCCCTAATCTAGATACGCCGTCTCTTTGTTTTGGCTTTAACCCATTAGCTCCTACTGCATTAGGAAACATCTTCCCGTTTTTGTCCTAAACCGTTGTAAAACGTTTCTAAAATCCCCTATTCAATATATTTGATTTAAACGTTTTAAAAACAAGATTTCTTCTAATCTCGTTGCAAGCGTGATTACAAATCATTTTGGAGATTACCGATTCTATTTTAAATAAAATCTGGAAGGTTTTTATTTTTTAAATAATTTTTCAAACGAACCAGCCCATAGCCCCACTGTATAAGCCCCCACGTCGGCAAATGAGCATTTTTGAAGTTTTTTTATATTCTAGTGGTATTAAACGTATATATTTTTTAAAACTAGACATATAGTTCTATTTTTCAGAGTTGTTTGTTTGTTTAAATGTATTAGATCTTAAATTTGATTATTTTTTCAAAATAGATATTTTTTAGAATTTTTAAAATACGGAGTTATTCCTCTTTGCTTAGGACTACAGAAGGGTTTTTCGTAACCGGAAATAGGAGCTATTGGGTTAAGACTTGCCAGGTTAAATAACTTTCCATCGGATCTGCTGTGGATTTAAAAGGAATTTAGAAGATCTGGTGAGTACAATTAAAAAGAAGATACCGAATGTATCTGAAGCCAAAACAGATACTTGTTTTACTTCACTCTTGAGGGAGAATGGTTTAGATGCGAAACTGTTAAACTGTACAGTGTCATGCATTCATGCATGAAAAGCGTGGTCGAGATTGACTCGAGATGCTAATTTCGCTTGAACTTGTCTTGGCTTGACTGCCTAGAAATGTCTGAACGTAACCATCTGAGAAGTTACAGATCAAAGACTTTCTTCCAAGCCAATAATAGTAGGCCTACAATAGTTTTACGCAAAAAATGGATTGCAAAACTATAAGACGGACGTGAGCTGTGATTTGTCTACACTTAAGAGACTTGATTTTTAATAGTCATGTACAATTACATTTAGAACTAAAATAACTGTAAAGCAACTCTTTAGATTAGTATTCTTTATCCGATCGTTAATTTTCGTAATTATAAAAATATTCCCAAAATGACTTCGGTATATAACCTTCCTTAGGAAATTTATTAACCGAGCAAGGCTCGGCCACCTGATATTGAATTCTTTAAATGAAATGTTAATAAGAACTCGGTGCACTAATGTTTATTAAACCTCTCAAACGTTCTTGTTTAGATGAAAACGCATTTTAGTCTAACTAGGCCGTGTGACGTAAGCTAAAGGATTTTTTCTAATCTAGATTTTTTTCCACTAGATCTAGATTTTTTACACTAAATTAGATTTTTAACACTAGATCTATATTTTTTTTACAATAAATCTAGGTTTCATATTCTAATGGAATCATTGTAGATTACAGATATAGAATTTCTAAGTCTAGTTAAGAATTATATAATAATATATACACTAGATCAAGATCTAAAATTTCAATTGCTAGATCTAAATCGAGACTTGAAGTGTATATTTTGTTTTCCAAGTTTAGATCTATAAATGTATGAGATATAACGTGGTAAATGTCAAATTGGTCTGGTATTACCTGTATGGATACGATGTTGAACTATATTCGTCCACCTGCATTCTGTCTCATCAGTCGTTAAAATCTAACCAAACTCGCAAATCAGTTTGTCGAAATTGGCATATTGTTCATCTGATAAATTCGTCTTAAATTCCCTCTGGAGCTTTGTAACATGCGGGTGGGCTTATTCAGTTCTGCCACTGGTGACGTTATCACCGCTGCAATTTTGTATCATGTCAACCGTATGGCAAACAGCTATAATGCTGTCTTTTTTTTTCCCCTAGCCAAGGTTCATAATTCTAACAGGTACTATTTGATCTCTATCGATCATGACCAACGCCTTACCTACGGCCAATTCACTGTAGTTATCTTCCTTGCGCTCGACCAGTGCCGTTCTCAATTGTATATGACCAGGCTATAACGTTCCCTAAAAAAATTAATTCAGATTGTGCAGGCAAGCTCGTATCCTCCGTCAACATGATTCTTCTGATTCAACCATTCTCTTATTCATCTTTGTCATCTAGTAAAGGAATCTCTACGTCCCCACATATCAAAGCTCCTCCGCAAATGTTAATAGAATACCCTAATTTCTGCATAAAGTCGAGTCCTAAAATGCAGTCATCGGTTATATTGGCTATAAGGTATACATGAATGAATAACTGATTCTCGAGCTCAAATTTAACACTCGTTTATCCTTGAATGGGCACCAACTCACCGCTGGCTTTTGGTTATATTGCTTTTGTTCACCACCTCTGGCCGAATGACTGATCGAGAAGCACCAGTTGCAAGCAGAAAGCGATAGTTTTCAGCACCGATTCTGCTTTCTACCTCCAGACTCTTATTCTGCCTTAGCACGGCGACAGGGATGATGGTTGCGTGGGCTTATATTGTCTTTGTCGCCGGTATCCTACCCTTGAAGCCGGCGCGTACTAGTTTTCCTGCTAGCCACGGAGACCAGTTCGTGTATACATTTCTGATCTTTGATAGGTTCCGGTTTGTCGAGATCTTCCAGTGCAGCTTCTTTGCATATGGCCAATTTCACCACAATTTCTACATCGTACAGGGGCCCTGGGTTGATCTTCTTGTATCTGGGTTGTTCGCCTTTTGTATAGTGCTCTGTTACTTTTCTGACTAGTTGTGCGAATTCTTCATCTTAAACGTCTAGCCTTTGGCCCTGATGAGTGCTCCCAGATGCGTCTTTGGCAGATTGGTATGACAGAGCGTAAACCAGGGCTGTGCTTGCCTTGCTTTTATCACTAACTCGTGTGGCTTTCTTCAACTCAAGAGTCTCGAAGCGCATTACTGAAAACGTCTGTGATGATGACTTCTAGGAAATCTTGTGCAGCGGTTGGGTAGGCCAAATGTGCGAGGCGTTGGATGTCTGTCTCCAGCTCATGTAGTGTTTTATCGAGGCGCAGTTGTCGGTTTTCAGTTGCACACTATACACTTTTTGCAAATGTTCATCCCCGTATCGGAGTTCCATAGCTTGGACAAGAGCGGCGAAGTCCTGGTGGTTTGGTAGAGACTAAAGCAATTCGGAGCCTTTTTCTCTTAGGGATAGCATATGTGCGGTTACTTTGTCCTCCTCACTGTTCCATTTGTAAAATTTTGCTGCTAACATAGACACGGAACCATCAAATACGGGGGCTTCATTTTCCTGGAGACTTCAGGTAAAAATGACGTCATATTGGCTTCTGGTACATTTGTGTGCTTACGTTGAACTTGTATCTTCATTTCGTTGATGGTCTTCTCCACTGCGTCGACCCTCTGATTCATCTATTCGTCAATGTTGGTGATTCTCTCCTTCGAAGCATGTATGCGTTGGTTCATAGCTAATAACTCGGTTTTGTCCATGGCATCTATCTTGTCATTTGTGTTTCCTAGCCCTGAGTTCTCGCATAGAACCAATATTTTCGAGCACAGCTCCCATCAGTTGCCATCTGCTGTTCCATATATTCCATATGGGAAGCGTGGTCGAGAGGCTAAGTGCGGCTTGAGCTTGGCTTGCTTGGCTACCTAGAAGGGGGCTCGAGGTTCGACACCCGACTCGGGCAGAGTTGTGTTTACTGAGCGCCCAAAGGCAGCACGGGAAACCAACTCCTAGATACCCCCTTCCCCCCCCCCCACTGGTCCACAAATGAGATTGGACCAAAGCGCTCTGAGCATGCTATAAGCATGGAAGTAGCGCTATATAAAAAGCTATAACAATAATATCTGGCTCGACTTCAAAAAGATAGGTGTCCGGATCTGCTTCTTCCTCTATCAAGCCCTCCCGTAGGTGTGTTTAAAACCTTCAAACTTATTTCCAATTGTCTTCAGACCTCGATCATAGAGCGCTCACCTCAGTTCCTTCATAAGGAGTTGGGTTTAACGTTTTCGTGGTAGCCATTACAAATCCCACTTCTGATTTTGTAAATTCCAGAAAAGCACACAACAGAGGAAGAATCGTATTGATTATAATTTAATAAATAAAACAAATAACACACACAAGCCACAGGATGTCAGGTTCTCTTAGATCTGGTTTGTTCTTTTTTTAAAAAAAAAAAAGCCGGCATTCATCATCATGTCTCTATTTCCTTCCTTCTATTTTTCATACTCGTGTGGAACAGTGTCCTAGTGCGTAAAATGTATATAAGTGCGGAGAAGAGTTACAACAATATATGTTTGTGTTATTTATGTATTTACCTATTTCAGCAACATTATCTTTTCCCATCTTGATCTTTATAAAAATGGGTTTTTTTTATTTCTCAAATATTTTTCGAGAACATTCAGAACCTAAAGTAATGTTGTTAATCTATACACTGTGGTCACCTACCTGACTTGATTGAATCACAGCACAGATGACTATCGGCAAAAAGCAACAGATCAATAAGAATATACTTGTGCATAAATGATTATCAGGCTTACGCCCTGAGGCAATCTGTTGTAACTGAGGGAAAAGAAATAGTATGGCATGGAAGCTACATCCAAAATATATTATCATTTATAACACATAACAGTAAAGTAAATTTATAAAGTATCTTTAAACTTCTTCAAATCCTAAATGTTGCAAGTAAGGTCCTTGGCAACAATCAAACCACATTTGGGTAATAATTTAAGAAAAACATACATAAACAAGAAAATATTTTAAAAAAGAAAAAAACAAGGTTACAAAGACAGTTTGTGTGGAAACCCAAACTCAAAATCGGCCCCCAAAGTGGTCTACCTAGAGTCTTCACCAGGATTTGAATTCTGGTTCCAAGTGCTTTACCACTCATCCACAGCATCTCCAAATATTCATGTAGCGTACACTTATATTTCTTTATAATAATTATTAACCTTATCCATGCATTCAAAGTAAATAACATGTTACATGTAATAAAGAAAAACTAAAGAAATAATATTCTTTTTACAAAATTATATAGGCCTACATTGGCAAAAAAATTGACCTTTTTTAGTTAGGAATTGAGAAAGCTAGAAATGACCTAAATGATTTGGAGTATGCCTAGATCTACTTAGACCAGACTTTCCCCTCGAAAAATAAAAATTAATATCACCATTGTCATTTGCCATACAAACTAGACATAGATCTAGCTAGATCTAGACCTAATTTTAGATCTAAATCTAGATTCAAGATGTAAGTCTAGTCTAGAAATATATCTTAGTCTAGAACTAAGTGTAGATCTAATTCAAGATCCAAAACAAGATATAGAATCTTGATATAGAATCTACTATATCTAGATTAGAACTCTTATGAATTTACACATTTAATCTTACAATTTCTAGACCTAGGTCAATGTTATGATAATGAATAGTAGACCTTGTGTTACCATTACAAATGATTTACTAATCCGATTCATTTCTTAATGTAATGCTATTGTTTACATAATAAATAAAACTGCATCCCTAAGCTGTCATAAAAAAAAGTAATAATAATTTAGGTTTTTTAGACTGTTAAGTGTATAATGAGGATATGTGAAAACTGCGCGCTATTAAAGTAATTCGCAATTCTTGAAACTTATAACTAAAACGAAGTTCGTATCCATAGACATATATATTGTTACGACTTTGTAGTAACCAACTCAACGGCAAGGAAACAAGGATAAACAAGTTTAATAACACAAATCATCAAACAAGCCGGATATCAACAATCCAAAACCCAAAGTCTCCCTTCCTCCTACTTTCCATTCATTTAGTCCATTCTAGTGCGCTGGTGCGCAGCAGCCATAGAGCAACTACAGAACATGGTTATTACATTGCCCCCTTCTTATGTCTGTTCGTCCCGAACTGACTCTGTTCCTCTCTCCTCTCCACAATACCGGTACAACCGATCGACATGTACCACCTTGCATTTAGTTCGGGGACCCTTCTGGATGCGGTAAACCACGTCGTTAATTCGTTTCACAATCCTATAAGGTCCTTCCCAATCCTTTTGTAATTTAGGCGATCTTCCCTTCTTTCTCTTTGGGTTATACAGCCAAACAAGATCATGCTCCACAAAACCAGTACAATTGGCCCTTTTATCGTATCTGGTCTTCATAAGGTCACTATTGTCTTTTATCCGACTCCGTGCAAGTGCATGAACCGTCTCGAGTCTCCTTCTAAGATCTATTACTTACTCGCTTGCTGTCGTTTGTTTGTCTCCTGGCAGCCCAAATAAGAGGTCTGCTGGCAGCCGAAGTTCCCGACCAAATAATAATTTGGCTGGCGTGTAACCAGTGGTGGCATGAACTGCTCCTCTATAGGACATGAGGAATAGAGGAATGCAGTCATCCCAATCGTTTTGTTGTTCTACAGTCATTTTAGCCAAGTGTTGTATTAACGTACGATTAAAGCGTTCTACCATTCCGTCTGATTGTGGGTGCAGTGGCGTTGTCCTAGTCTTATCAATTTTTAAGATTTTGCAAATTTCTTGGAATAGCTTGGATTCAAAGTTGCGTCCTTGATCCGAATGTAGTTCCATAGGTACACCAAAGCGGCTAATCCAGTGCTCCACCAAAATATCGACTATTGTTGTTGTTTCTTGGTTAGGTATTGCGAAAGCCTCAGGCCATTTACTAAAATAGTCCATTATCACCAAAATATATCTGTTACCTTTTAGTGTCTCAGGAAACGGGCCAGCTATATCGAGTGCGATTCTCTCGAATGGAACACCTACGTTGTACTGTTGTAGGGGTCCCCTTGTTCGACGTTGCGGCCCTTTTGTTGATGCACATCGGTCACATCTTCTGCACCAATCCTCTACATCTTCTTTGTACCGACACCAATAAAATCTTTGTCTAACTTTCTCCAACGTCTTGTTAATGCCCAAGTGACCACCTGTGGCGCCATTGTGCAACTCTTGGAGTACGTCTGGGACTCTAACTTTTGGTAGAACTATTTGTAGTCGTGTTGATGTCCCATCGGTAGATTCCCACTTCGACACCACTGTTACGACTTTGTAGTAACCAACTCAACGGCAAGGAAACAAGGATAAACAGGTTTAATAACACAAATCATCAAACAAGCCGGATATCAACAATCCAAAACCCAAAGTCTCCCTTCTTCTTACTTTCCATTCATTTAGTCCCTTCTAGTGCGCTGGTGCGCAGCAGCCATAGAGCAACTACAGAACATGGTTATTACAATATATACGAAGAACAAATTATTATTGGAAAAATTTCTTCTTACTTTCCATTCATTTAGTCCCTTCTAGTGCGCTGGTGCGCAGCAGCCATAGAGCAACTACAGAACATGGTTATTACAATATATACGAAGAACAAATTATTATTGGAAAAATGTGGGCAAACATAGATTTAGTTATACAGCAGTTAAGAGCAGTACAAAAGTAAAAGTATTTATAGCTTGTTTTTTTAGTCATAAGTTGTCATAACCTATGTAATTAATAGAACCCTTTCTGTATTATTATATTTGTAATCTTTCCTACTAAATCTATGTCAGGCGGGCATAATGATTATCTTCCCAACTATTAATTTAACTAGCTTCTAAGTCTAGACCTAGACTGAAGACATTGAACACATTCTTTTGTTGTCAAAATTCGATCAACAACTTTTTTAGGCGATGTAAACTATAGATCTAGACTCTGACTAAGACTCTAGTAAAAAAAAAAAGACTACTTACTAGATCTAGATATAATCTATATATTTGTATATAGCAATATCTAGATATATACTAGTGTAGATCTAAGACAGAATCTAGATCTAGTGTAGATCTAAAACAGATAATTGATAGATATAAAATTTAACTAAGTCGGCATTAGTTAGTGTTTAGAGATCGGATAGGATAGACGATAGACTCGGATAGACTGACTAACTTACTGTGTAAAAATATTCAATTTATTGATGCAAAATGATTTTTCAAACTTAAGGATTTATCCCTTGGCCTCATTGGTCTATCGTTCTACGATCGTTAGAGCACGCTCTGCTCATTTTCTTTTACTTTTTTGACTAAAAACTAATTCTAAATATTTGAATCGATAAGACGACCGCCATACATAAAGAAGCAATGTCAACAATAAATAGATCCACATCACAAGCCTATATATATTTTCCTATGTCTTTCATTATGAAATTGTTGATATGGTGCGCATAGGTGCATGCGTAGCCTATAAAGGCAAAATATTAGGAATAATGAAGTTTTGTACTTTTCAAAACTAAATATCATAGTTATATATAGACTGAAATTTACGTCCTAGAATTTATAGCTCAATTGCAGCCATCTTTTTTCATCTTTTTCTAACGCAGATGTAGTACATAAAACGTATTTGACTCTTCCCAAATGAAAATAACATCCTACAACCAGTCTATATTTATTTATGTCTATGTTCTTATCAAAATTCATTTTTAAAACAACATTTTGCTAATTAATGGAAAATATATTTTATAATTAACTATTGACACTTTTACCAATTTGAACTTAGATAAAAAAAAATTTCCAATGAGTGAATCTATGAATAAGTTACCTTCCCTGGAGTTTTTCATTGAAAAGTGGTGTAATTTTTTTTAATCTTCTTGCACATATAATTGTAAAAAATTAGATGTTTCACTTTCAGAAAAGAAAAAAGTAGCCTTGAAGAATAAGAACTTTGAGTAATTCTGAGGGACTTCAAGGGGAAGCCATCTTTGTTATTGTTTAGACTTTAATCTTAAATCTTGGGTTTTCTCTCAGATTGGGTTTTTGTTTTGTTTTTATTTTTGTAGCTAAAATATACTAGATCTAGCTATAACAGTATCATATAAATCTAGTCGTTAGTCAAGTCTATTAATTAGACTCATAATCTAACTGTTAGAACTAATTAATATATTCATATGACAAGGTTCTTAAAGGTCTAGAAGTATCTAGCAAGTCTCAAGTGTCTCAAGTCCTAGTCACAACAAATGACAGACTCAAGAAAAATCAAACCATAAACCGGTTCACTCTACTTGACGCCTACCCTATGTCCAGAATTGATGAACTAGTAGAAACGATTTCCCAATACTCTGTATATAGCAATTTACACCTGAAAAGAGCATACCATCAGATACCCATAAAAGAAGAGGAAAGGCCGTTCAACAAAATTAAGCCTGTTAACAAGAAACCAACAATTTCCTGTCTCCGAAAAAGTCAAAAGAACATTTTGAAAGTTTTAAAAATGAGCTTGAAAAAGCCGCCGTATATACTATTGATCTGAATCGCCCCTTCACCGTTGAGACTGATGCTTCTGATATAGCCATTGCGGCTACCCTCAAACAAGATAGCCGGCCCGTTGCTTTCTTCTCTCGCTCATTAACAAAAAGTGAAAGAAAACATTCTTCTGTTGAGAAAGAAGCATATGCCATTGTTGAGTCGTTGAGAAAATGGAAACATTTCTTAGTTGGTAAAACGTTCACACTTGTTACGGATCAGCGATCTGTCTGGTCATGTACAACAGGTCAAACAAGGGAAAAATTAAAAATGCAAAAATCCAAAGGTGGAAACATTAACTCTCGTGTTTCCACTATGACGTCATCTATCGCCCTGGCAAGCAGAACACTGTAGCTGATACATTTACCAGAAACTATCTATTCACCATCACTCGCAATGAACTTAAATTACTGCATACTAGTCTTTGCCATCCGGGCGTTACTCGACGAATGCAATACGTAAGGGCAAAAAATCTTCCATTTTCCTGTGATGACGTCAGAACTGTGATAGAACAATGTCAAACTTGTGCAGAACTGAAGCCCCGTTTTTTTTTCGACAGCCGACAGGAGAACTGATTAAAGCGATCCAACCTTTTGAAAGAACTAGTATGGATTTCAAGGGACCTCTCCCTACCGTTTCAAGAAATAGATGTCTACTTACCATTTTAGATTAATTCTCTAGATTCCCATTTGCATTTGCATGTCCCGATATGTCTTCCTCTACGGTTGTTAAATGTCTCAATGAACTATTTGCCCTATTTGGATTTCCAGCGTACGTCCACACTGACAGGGGTACTTTGTTTATGTCTAAAGCATTTCCTCCACGAGAGAGGAATTGCGACCAGTAGAACGACACCTTACATTCCGAGAGGGAACGGACAAATAGAGAAGCTTAACTCGACTTTACGGAAAGCCATTACTTTGGCTTTACATTCTAAAGAACTGGACATAGCTAAATGTGAGCTAGTACTAAACGATGCTCTGCACTCCATCTGGTCATTTTTACGCTCTGCGACTAATAGGACACCACATGAACGATTTCTTGGGTTCAACCGAAGAAGTGGTTCCGGGACATCCCTGCCAAATTGGTTGACCAGTCCGGGTCCTGTCCTGCTGAAGAAGTACGTTAGATCGTCTAACTATGATCCTATAACAGAGGAAATTGATTTGATAACATGCAATCCTCAGTACGCTGTTATCCGAACACCAAACAAGAAACAGTCTCGTTACGAATGTTAGTTCCAAGGGAGGAACAAAAAGTTACAGAAAATGGGAATCAGAGTTGATCAGAGCTTGGTATTGGCTGCCCCGTCCAAAAGTAGCCTCCCAGGAACCAACCTACTGATTCTACGATGGCTAAAGCAACCACCAGCACCACCGAAGACATAGTCAGACTGTCTGAAACTCAAGCAGATGAAACTACACCTAGATACAATCTTAGAGTAAGAACTAGGCCCAATTACAAAGATTAAAAGCTCATCAGCTTACTAGAGCTCTTAAGTTGACATTCGATTTGTCAATACTATTCTTCAAAATGACATTTGTTTCTTTAATTACTTTCATTTTACTTTGTTACTTGATTTTAATATATTTGATATATCATGTTATATTTTAATCAGTCACTTTATTGATCTCGTTACAGAATGTTATGCTATTCTACATTGTTTGATTATTTTAGTTTCTATTATTATTAATATCAGATGGCCGAGCCTTCCTCGGTAAAATAATTTCATAAGAAAGGTTATATACCTGAAGTCATTTTGGGATTTTTTTTATAATTACGAAAATGAACGATCGGATAAAGAATACTAACCCGAAGAATTTCTTTAGTGTTCTGTTTGTTCTATATGTAAATTGGTACGTTCAGACATTTAATTTTGGAATTAGTATATTCAATTATGGCTTTAGTACGAAACATCGAGTGACGCAAATTTCTACGTTATTGGGTTAAACTGCAAAGACTTTCTTCCAACCAATAATAGTAGGCCTACGATAGTTTTACACTGTCTAGACGGTAGGGCACCGTACAATTTGACAGTTCCGCCTCTAGGCCATTCTCCATCAAGAGCGGAGTAAAACAAGGATGTGTTCTGGCTCCAACACTATTCGGCATCTTCTTTTCGGTTGTACTCACCAGCGCTTTCAAATCCCTGGAAGATGGAGTATATATCCACAGTAGATCTGACGGAAAGCTTTTTAATCTAGCACGCCTTAAAGCCAAAACGAAGAGACGGCGTATCTTGATTAGAGAACTGCTGTTTGCCGACGATGCCGCACTCATATCTCATTCACAAGAAAGATTGCAGAGGCTTGTGAATGCACTGGCAGTTGCTTGTCAGGAGTTTGGACTTACAATTAGTCTCTCCAAGACTGAAATCCTGGCACAAGATGTTTCAGAAACACCAGTGATTTACATCGGAAATCACACACTTACGGTGGTGCAAGAGTTCACATACTTGGGAACAACGATAGCCAGCAACCTTGACTTAGACAATGAGCTTACAAAAAGAATAGGGAAGGCATCTGCAGCAATGGCAAAACTCTCTAAGCGTGTGTGGGAAAACACCAAATTGACCACGGCAACAAAAATCCTTGTCTACAATGCCTGCGTCCTAAGCACACTCCTCTATGGCAGTGAGAGTTGGGCAACCTACATGCGTCAAGAACACAGATTAAATAGCTTCCACCTACGTTGCCTGCGACGCATAATGTGCATCTCCTGGAGGGATCGTGTCACCAACCAGGACGTTTTGACACGAGCCAACATGCACAGCATATATGCTCTCCTTCAACAGAGAAGACTACGCTGGCTGGGTCATGTCACGCGCATGCCAGATGGAAGAATCCCGAAAGACATCCTATACGCTGAGCTAGCAGAGGGAGCCAGACCTAAGGGCCGCCCAAGATTAACTTACAGAAATGTCTGCAAGCGAGACATGAAGGCAACGGGCATCGACCAAAGCATGTGGGAGGAGATAGCCCAAGACCGAACAGCATGGAGACAGACTGTGCGTGCTGGCACGAACTTTGCTGAATGCAAAAGAAATGAAGCTGCATCGGCCAAGAGAATGAAAAAGAAAGCTTCCCTGCTGTCAGCCAGCCCTAAAACTGAGGAATATAAATGCACGAACTGTGGCAAACTATGCAGATCCAGAATTGGCTTGATCAGTCACTCCAGATTCTGCCCCGTCTCAAGACGTAACCAAAGCCAGTGACTCATCTCGGCGCATCCATTGTCTTCCGAGACAGAAGGAGCCATATATAGACGGTAGGAGGACTTAAGAGACTTGATATTTAATCGCAGTACAATTACATATAGAACAAACAGAACACTAAAGAAACTCTTCAGATTATTTTACGGGATATGTGCCCTGCTCAGCCAGACTGTCAGACTATAAGAAGTTCATACCGGCTTTTGCCATCCATCTATCCCAGTGGTGCTACTGGTGCTACAGCCCATGGAAGGATATGGCCTGCTTTTACACATCCCTCCATTCAGATATCTCATAGGCCTTTCGTCACCACACCCTAACCCCAAGTTTTTTACTGAGGTTTATAGTTAAATCAAAAGTGGCTGCAGCGTACGCAAACTCGTTGACCGCTAGCTAGATATCTTGTTCAGTGTGAGAAAGTAAGGCGTAGAGCAACTGTGTAATCACCATTTCCTTTGTTTTGGTACGGGACATTAGACACTGAAGCATGAACACATGATCATAATTTTACCAGCAAAATAATAATTATAATAAGGCTTGACATCAATTCCGAAGATTAATGAGGAAATCTACACCGCTCTACGCAATTAAAGTGTAAACAATTTATTAAGCACTTAAAACGCAATAACTAATCATACATCGGTACATTTAATTTCATTACTTTCCTTCCATAGTTCTATAATAAATCAATCTTCAATAAGATGGTGCGCAAATGTTTAATTAGGTCCATTGATACTTTAAAACTCGTTCTTGTTTGCATTGTAGTAAAGTAAGCCTAGTGACGTAAGCAGCGTTTTTCCCGTTTACGTAATGGAAAACTTTCATTCATAAATTCTCCATTTCATTCATAAAACCTTCAAACCAAAATAAATTTTTCGATAATGAGACATTTTTCAAACCGATATAACGGTCAAACTCGAGTTTTCCCGGTGTGGCCAATGAGTTGAGAATTTTTTTCTCACTAATACGCACATACCTTGAAATTTTAAAGAAAATCGTTAGAGCCGTTTTCGAAATAAAATTTATATATATATATATA
>JADKLZ010039806.1:0-11517 GCA_021533235.1 Biomphalaria straminea
ATAGGGCCTATATTATATATATATAAATTGGTAAGTACCGGTAGTCAAAAATATAATTAATATAATTTAAGAAGGTATATTTTAGTTTCAGGCATATGGCATATCTCTGTTAAATTTATATATATAATTATTTTTTTGGCAATTAGTGGTATCAGCGAAAGTATTTTTAAAATTTTTTTGCGGTGTCATTCCACATAATTAATTATTAAAATACCTACCAACAACTGCTACATTCTCAAAAACATTGTTAGCAGCACTTTTGAACACACACTTAAAACCTATAATAGAACGCCATAGATTAATGTCTTCAGAGCTGAATGGGAAGTAATATCCTGTGTCATTTAATACAGCTGATCCTCCAACAGGACTATAGCATGCATTACCAATTTTACAATCATACAAATTTATTTGTGAATTGTTCTGTATAAGACTGAAAGCTACAGAGTTTGTATCAACTTTTGAACAGTAGAATGTTATATTTTTCAATTCTTCTATATATAGAGGTTGCACATCTGAAAAAAAAAAAAGTTAACATGTAATGGAAGTTGTGAAGGGATAAAAAGATTAAGGAAATAAGAAAAATATTTAAAATACTTTTTTTAAAAGACAATAACTCTTTATAAAGCTTATAGAGTGGTTGTTAATTACTTATTAGTATTGAATGTAACATTAAGAACAATATGAGAAAGAAATCTTATTATGCAAATGTATAGGTAGGTATACTACATGTTATAATTATAATATTCCATGTTAGACTTTTAGGCTGCTGCCTTCTTTCAGTCAAATTGATTTTTATATCATGTGTATTGTAATTTATTTCATGTCTAATATTATTGATACATGACATACAGTTGAAATTTTTACTTGGCATATAGCATAAGCAATTTGTTTTACATTTGGTATCATTATTTAGAAGACTGTCATGTATTATCATATTCATGTATTATAGGTCTAATGTTGCATAATTTTTGCATGTAAATGTTAGAACATGTAATAAACATATTTAAATTCCATACAAAATGCTAAAGAGAGGGCGGAGGGGGGTATTATGTCATGTATCAATGTCAAATATTTTAATTATTTTAAAACATTTAATAATTTAGAATAAATGCAAGTTAAGCTTGCAAGGTTTTTCCAATGACGTAGTTGACATGTGTCAATCATTCGAGTAACGTGCTTGTCACATGAAAGGAAACTATGATTTGATTTGCTATGCCAAAGTTGTCGGGCCGGAAATTAGAAAAGAGATGTGTGTCGTCTTGAGATTGTCTTATTTATATATTTTATTATTAATTTAAATGTTTTATATTTGATACAGTTAAGCATTGTAAATGCTGCACTATACATTTTGTGGTTTCAAGTTCTGAATTAAAGTTCTGTACCGGGTATTTCATAAGTGGGAAGCGTGGTCGAGAGGCTAAGTGCGGCTTGATCTTGGCTTGCTTGGCTACCTAGAAGGGGGCTCGAGGTTCGACACCCGACTCGGGCAGAGTTGTGTTTACTGAGTGCCCAAAGGCAGCACGGGAAACCAACTCCTAGATACCCCCTCCCCCCCACTGGTCCACAAATGAGATTGGACCAAAGCGCTCTGAGCATGCTATAAGCATGAAAGTAGCGCTATATAAAAGCTATAATAATAATTTCAATTAAAAGTATCTTTACTAATTTAATTTACTAGATAACATTTAGATCTAGATATATAGAATCCTCGGCATCACTGTAACAAGATCTCAGTCTTCACTAGAATTATAAACCCCAAGGGCTTTGCCACTCAGCCACCACACCTCCTAGTGTTATAATAAGTCAATATTTTTTTTACAATGAAAGTAGGATTCTTTCAGAAGGTTTTGATAAAAGGCAAAAATACACACCCACATCTTTATTTTATTGTGGTCATTGTCTGTCAATAAATTCAGTGTCAAACAAATAAAATAAGGAGTAGGGCGTGATTAGCTCTCCCTTTAAAGAGAACATTGGTCAGTGTCTTTTACATAATATTGTTACAGGTACTAATCTCACTATTCAGGCTCTCTGCAAATTGCACAATTCCCCAGCAACTTAAAGAACTTGACCACTCGGGGCTCCAAGATAACATAAAGGTTTAATGTCCAATAAATAACAGCCAATATTGTACAATTGGCGAAATGTACACTGAACAAATATCTTTCCGTTAGTAGACGTACCGCCGTATCAGCTCTTGCACTGGCCTCTACGTCTCATTCAGGTTTGCACTGGGTTCAACAGTTTAGGACTGACTTCACACACTTGGGCTCGTTGTGCCGGACTCAATCGCAGAATAAGATCAAGAAGCCATTCGTCTCTACTTAACCGTCGTAATGCTCTGTACAGAACCACACCGCTGAACTTTGCTGTAGTCTACCGTGCTCTGAACTTCTGTCGTCAACCCTTTTCTGAACCATCTTGATTGTGATACCTCCGCTCTTTATATAGGGTCTCTGCAGGCCTTCTTGAACCGGACAGAACGCTGCTCGCTGTTTCTGGGTGGTCAGATGACTACAATTCTTGTGACACTCCTAAGCTCTTTTCACAACGCCGATCCTTCCTGAACCGTCATGTTGAAACTCGTCTCGACTGACCATCATAACTTGTCACGCTTGACCGCTTGTCTAGCACTGGTCCGGGGCAATTTGGGTCGGCTGACTACACACATACCAGCGTGGTCGAGAGGCTGAGTGCGGCTTGAGCTTGGCTTGCTTGGCTACCTAGAAGGGGGCTCGATGTTCGACACCCGACTCGGGCAGAGTTTTGTTTACTGAGCGCCCAAAGGCAGCACGGGAAACAAACTCCTAGATACCCCCTCCCCCCCACTGGTCCACAAATGATATTGGACCAAAGCGCTCTGAGCATTCTATAAGCATGAAAGTAGCACTATATAAAAGCTATATAATTATAAAAAAAAATACAACCCCCCCCCCCCCCCATCTGTGCCACCACCAGGTTTAGAACAATATACACAAATCTAACCTTGTAAACCTTGTATTCTTTAACTATAACATAATTAGTTACTGCCTTACTGGGCTATGAAGTCTTGTAATTTGTGTTATGTGAAGCAAAAGGTCACTCATGTAGGTGTGTGTTATTTAGTAAAGCCTTCTAATTTAGATTAATCTCCAAGTAAGCAAACTCTGCACTTGTATAGAGGTGTGGCCTGTAGCCTAGCCCCTTAAGAGATTTTTATCCAAATAAGCCAATTATTATTATAGCTTTTAAATAATATAGTAGGGACCTGCGAATATTCGATATTCGATTCGAATATAAAAAGAATATTCGAATTCGATTCGAAATTATTTTTAAATTTTCGAATCTTCGAATATTTTCCAAAAAAAAAAGTAATGCTTTTTTGTGAATAATTCAAGCTCGGTTTCGGTGTGTACTTTGGTGTGTAAAATGTTACTTAACTGGTTTATAAAGCAGCTTCTGAAACCAGTATCAGCTGAAAGTTCTACAGTTACTCAAACAAGATTTTTCTTGCTTTCGATTCGGAATTTCCGAAAATACTTTATATTTGTTCTTAAACAAATTGTCTGAATATTTTATTCATTGAACAATCTTGGATCATACTGGGCCACCTTCGGATCAAACACACAATACGAATCCTGTACTCTTTTCCCCAATTTTTTTTTTTTAGATATGTTCATATTAGGAATTTATAATTTAATTTTAGAAGCAACAACAGTTTTGAGTGCTGATTCCAATGTCGGCATAAGTTTGATCTATCCTTGCATTTTTACATTGAAGGAAGAGTTAGTGTCCAAATCACCAACAGGTCTCCAACAATTTCGAGATGAGCTATTGAAACAACTTGGACCAAGATTTGATTTGACAATGGATCATCTCCTGGCAGCCACATTCATTGATCCAAGATTTAAACACTACTTATTTTCAGAAGCTGAAACTAAAAAAGCTGCCTTATTTGTAGAGACAATATTGGCAAACTCTGACGGAAGCAAAATTGGCAAAAAATTCTGATGAATTGCCAGGTGAAAGTCTTGTTCAAGACAGGAATAGAGGAAGCCTTATGGATTCAATTTTCAAGAAAGTGCATGATGCTCAAGGAGATACCAGAATCAACACAATTTCCACCATTTCTGAGCAAATTAAGGATGAAGTCAGTTTGTATTCAAAGCAAGCAGTTGTAGATCGAAACAGTGATCCTCTTCAGTTTTGGAAAGAAAGTATTAATATTTTTCCACTTTTGGCCAGAGCAGCTAGGAATTTGCTTGCAATTCAGGCAACAAATTGTTCTTCAGAAAGAGTTAATTCAGTTGGAGGACAAATTATTACTGACCATCGTCACAATCTCTCGGAAAATAATGCTGAAACTTTGATTTGAGCCAAAATAAATAAAGATCTACTTTTTTAAAAGGCCTGATTTGCAATTTAATTATTGCTAACTTTTTGTGTTTCAGTATTAAATAAATATAATATAATAAAAATTTTGAATTTGAAGTTTTATTTTACACTTGTTGGTTGTCAAGTTTTTTCAAGAATATTCGATTCGAATTCGATTCGAAATTCGAATATTTTCTGATATTCGATTCGATATTCGATTCGAAAAAAAAATCCTGATTCGCAGGTCCCTATAATATAGCACTACTTTCATGCTTTATAGCATTCTCAGAGCACTATGATCCAATTTCATTTCTTGACCAGTGGGGAGGGGGGTTATCTTGGAGATGGGTTTCCATGCTACCATAAGGCGTTCATTAAACACAACTCTGCTAGAGTCGGGTGTCGAACCTCGAGTTCCTTAAAAGGTAGTCATGTTCAAGCTTACTCAGCCTCTCGACCACAGTTACCCTGTAGAGGTGCAGTCCAGCCTCCAAATTAAGATTTACTACTAAATGAACAAAGTTCCCTAGTAAGAGAGTGTCAATATCCTATCTTCATCGTCTTTGACTTGTGGTTATCTGTCTATTAATAAACGTCACAGATTAAACAAATAATAAGTGAGTGGGTGATGTTCATTACATGACGTGAAAGGTCTGAGTACTATTCACAACACAAATCCTACCCGTAACATCATCAGGTCGTCAATTATTGTGGTTGATCATTATACTTGTCGTGGTTGACCGCTCATTTAGTGCTAGCTAGTGGCAATTTGCATTGGCTAACTAACACACACTACTACCGCCATAGTTATAAGGATACCTTGGCTTAATAATACATATAAGGTCTAGATCTATTTATAAATTTACAAGATAATCTAAACAAAAAAGTAGATCTAAATTACATTAAGTTAAGAATATGACCTACCTGAAAAAACAGCCAAAAAAAATACAAATTTTACTGATGAAATCATTTTTGTGACCAGATTTGATAGATGTTTAGTCTGTAATGAACATGAAGTTAAATAAAATAGAAAACATAAAAATGTATTTTTTAAAGTTATTTACAATATGGAGATAAGTGATAAAAATATAAATGTGAAGCTAAGTGCTGAAGCAAATGATACATACATATTACACATATAAAGGCAACACCAGTGACCAAATTTTTTATGTGAAAATAATAAATTAAATGTAACAAAATGAAAATAAGGGAGTGCACCCACTAAACCACAAGCCAGTGATCCCAGAAACTGCAACTCCACATAGCAGCAATGCAGTACAAAGAATACTAACTTATAAACCTTAAGACTCTGCATCTGTTTTTCTCTTTTCTTCTTCACTTCATTTTCTTTTTCATGTCGGGGATTTTTCTTCTATATAACGATTTTGGGGCCAGAGTCTTATTCGGGCCTCTTGATAAAGTAATTTATAAGTTTTATCATGTATGTGTATGTAACTTAAGGGTTAAAATAGATGGGGATCTCCAACACTCCACAACAAAAAATAAATATTTTATAATACTATTTCGCCTATTTAAACTAAATTATTTAAATATTTATAGAAAATTGTGTAATTATCAATTTCAAAAATTCATCTGTCAACCTTAGGATGGAGGTGAAGCAATGAGGGAAGAATCATCTCTATGCCTACCTCTCCTCCTCTGAATCTTGCGATGTCTATATTATATGCCTTGTCACATATGCCATTCTAGGTTTATCTGTATATTTCATATTTAGTAAGAACTTGTGTGCAAATAGAAATCTAGGTTTTTAACTGTACCTCGGTATTTACCCGAGACCTATTTATAACTTGTCGGCAGACATCATGTTTCAAATCTATTGGTAAGTTTAAAATAAAAAGACATTTTTGAAAGGTTTAGCGCCAAAAGTTCGCGGGCAAAAAGTCCCGGCTAAATATCAGTCGATGCAAAATTGTTCTTGTGAGCAGACGTGTTTTAACAGTTCTTCATTTTTAAGAAAGATGCCTATGTTCTACAAACAAACCATCAACCAACCAAGAGACCATCAGGTAAAACACTAAAGCTCTTCCTCACTCACTCGAAAACTAAGGATGACGTAAACACACAAATACACAATATTCTAGATAACAAAACGCGCCGAGTATAAACTACTTCCTATACACTCAAACACCAATATTAAATACAACAGAAAACTTCACGTGCGCACGACAACTGGCATTATAAAAAAGACCAGTAAATCAAATAACTGGCATTATAAAAAAAAGACCAGTAAATCAATAAACTGGCATTATAAAAAAGACCAGTAAATAAATCATTCGTCTGACAAAAAGTAAACAGAAGACCAGATTTAACCAACTGCCTAACCAGTAGGAAGTACTCGGCTCAATTGATCTATATTAAAGCATATGACTCCAGTAAATATAATTTTACTGTCAAGTATAACTAGCAAGTTGAGGCATCAAGAACTATATTATTATTGTATCTGAGATAGATCTACAATCCAGATATTGAACATTTTGCTCCAATAAAAGAAGATAACATAAAAATAAAAAATGGCTACAAGTTCCAGTTCTAGAACACAACAACTCTTCAAATTGATGGAATTAGCCAAAGAGAATCAAATTCCTAAACCAGAACAGTGGGCAGAAAGACAAAAATAGAAAGAATTTGAAAAAAAAAAAGAATGCTAGAAGCCGAAAAACAAAGGCAAGAAGCTGAAAAACAAAGGCAAGACGCCGAAAACCAAAGGCAACATGAAAAAGAAAAAATGGAGCACGAAAAACAATGTAAAGAAAATAAAGAAAGCATTCCATTCAAGGACACTCGAATGTATTTGACAAATACAGAATAATGAACAAAATATCGGCTTTCAACGAAAACACTGACAACATGGACTCATACCTCATAAGATTTGAAGAAATAGCTACAACATCCGGTCTACCAGAAGCACATTGGTCGAGCTCACTCCTCATCTTCTTGACTGGCATAGCTGTCGACATTTGCTCCCAACTGTCCATAAATGAACGCAACACTTACTCCGATATTAAAGAAGCTCTACTGCGCCAGTATGGAGCAACCTCAGCCAACTTCAGAAAGAAATTTTACAATGAAAGGCCACAGCAAAACGATGATCCTCAAATATGTCAATGTGGTTTGACAGATGGATATCTCTGACCAAAGTAGAAGAAAGTTACCAAGCTCTTCGACAACATATCATTATTGACAACATCACACATGCTCACTCAGAAGATATTCAATCATACATTATTGAGAGAAATCCCACAGATATCCAGACATTAACCAAGATCATCAGACAATACAAGGCAGCCTATCCAAACAAGTCAGTCAAACCATCAATTGAAGAAAATTTTGTCTGCTTTGCTCAAGACAAAAATACCAAATATAAGCAAGAAGACAAAATCAAGTGCAACAAATGTCACAAACTAGGACATTTCACTTCTCAATGCCGCAGCAGAACCACAGAATGTTCCTATTGCCATAAAAAGGGTCACCAAACTCATGAATGTTGGAAAAAACAGTCAGTCTCCAAAAATCAAAACTTTGATAGGCCCACATCACCAACTCAAAGATACAGCAATAAAGAACAATACTATGTCAACAAATCACCTGGCAATTATAGACCAGATAACAAACCTCGCTACAGAAGTCATTCACAAGACTCCAGACCACAATATGTACCAAGCAGAAGCTCATATTACAGAAGTTATTCCAATGAGCATTCAACAATGACAGTCATTGCAAAGTCAAATGGTCTCAAATTTTATCCAGGCTTTGTAGGAGACAAGAAGGTGGAAGCTTTACGCGACACCGGAAGCACGTCCACATTAGTACATGAACGTTTCATCCACGCAAACCGTCTCACAGGCAACCATGTACAAGCCACTGCTTTCAACGGAACTGTCAGCAACCTACCTGAAGCCATAATATACGTCACTACACCATTCTTTAGTGGTCAAACAAAAGCCTTAGTAGCACACAACCTACCAGTTGACCTAATCATTGGAAACATAGAAGGAGTTAAAGAATGCACTCCTCAAGAACTTGTTGAATGGACAAATGCCATAGAGCAAGGTCAAAAATTTTTTGCAGTGATTACCAGATCTATGTCCAGACAACAAGAACATTTGGCACCTGAACAAGTTAGCCAAAAGAATCACATGGCTACCACAGATACTCAAGTTATGCAGCATGTAACAGAACCAGTTACCAGTTCACTAGCCAGCAACAATCAAGAGTTCGAACATCCAACACGGACACCCCCATTCATGTCAAGCCCATCCCTACCTATCACAAGTCCACCTCCAATTCTCGAATGTCCATCGTCGAACTTTGAAGACCAAGACTATATGCCCAGAGTCTCTAACAATGATACAAGAACTCTAACTGATAAAACTGAAATCCATCAAGACAAGTCATATTTCCTACATGATGAATTCAAAGAAGAACAGAAACGAGATCCAACATTGCAAATACTTTATCAGAAGGCTCAAGCAAACAAACAACTGAATTCACCATATTTTCAAGATGGCCTCCTAATGAAAAATGCCATGCATAAATGGCTACACACGGGGGTCAAGGGTATGGAAATAAGATAAAAAAAAGTAAAGTTCACCTTTCAGACCTTGTGGTCTATAGGGCAGATGATGTAAAGGTCATCTGATTCTGTGGCCTACGGTTAACGAGGGTGTCATGTGGCCAGCACAACGACCAACCGCCTTTACTTTTCCCTAACTAATGTCAGGTACCCATTAGAGCTGGGTGGACTCAGAGGCGCCCAAAGATCCCGAAATAAAATTCCCAGTCTTCATCAGGATTCGAACCCGGGACCCCCGATTCAGAAGCCAAGCGCTTTACCGCTCGGCCACCGCGCCTCCGAAATAAGATCAGCATAGTACAAAATTGTTAAAATGGAAGTCTGGGGATTATATTTTATAGGCCTTCCAAAAAATTTGGTAGACACATTTCTGTTAAAACCATCATAAATTTATACCAGTAATAAAACTTATAATATAAGTGAAATGCAGATAGTTTAATTTCATTGGGCAGTGTTGAAAGTTAGGGAAACCAGTTATGTTATTTTTTGTTTCAATTATGTGTGTGTTTGTTCAATAATGCATGTATGAGACTATTTTCTTTTTTTTTTTTAATTCGAACTTTATTTTTCTATGTGAAGAACAAACAATTGGTACTGAAAACAAAAGGAAAATAGGAGTCATACTTTCGCGAAAATCATAATAAATATATTTGGTTTATGATAGAGAAGGCGAGGAGGATGAATTGGAATATCAACATTTTCCCCACCCCATCCCCTCCTTTTCAAAAAGTACGACATCCTTAAAAAAGAAGCAAATTAAGTTTAAAGGGGAGAGGGCGATTGTATTTGGGGTTAATATTTATCTTAGCTTTAGCAAATAGTCTCGGTTTAAATATTGTAATAAAGTAACAAAATAATTTATTTTTTATGGAACCTATTGAGTCTAATTTCTGTATATGAAAAACTCCTTTTTTTTTTTTTGGAAGATTTATTAATTCAGGCAACCCATTTTTTTGGTCTCTTTTTTTTATTGTCTTTTGGTGTATTTTTTTAGGTTTTGTGTTTGTTTACATAGTATATATTAGCTATAGCTGTTTAAATATTTTTTTATGTTTTCTAATAATCTTTGTTCTATGAATTGTGCTATTGTATTAAGAACTCCAGGCATCTTTTATTGTAATAAAGTCCTCGTCAGACAAATAAAAATCATAAATTGATAGGAAAAATGTGTAAGTAAATTTATTTACAAAACTTGCAAAGATAAAATATAAAGCCAAAGAAAAATGTTTTAGTTAAGTTGAGATTTGAGATATTTACAAAACATAGTCATTTTGAAAACAAAGTTGATTTAAGTCGTCTATAGTTTAGTGAAATGTTATGTTGTGGCCAATTCCATTGTAGAATTCTTCTAATGTTTTGTGTTTTTTTTTTCTGTATATTGAGTACACAAATTTTGTAGTCTTTTTTGTTGGTCAATAAAAACCTTTTTTTACCGTATTTCTTTAATGGCGGATTGCCAATAGCGTCCTTTGCAATTAATGCACTTATACACTCACAAAATAGATCTTATAAAGGGGCTACCCATTAATAATATAACAAAGGGGTGTTGATAATAGAGATTAATGCAGTTATAAAAAAATGAATACTACTTTATAATAGTTTATAAACACATTTACTTCCTATAAGTAACGCGAGCCCTCCTCCTCATTCCCTTACCCACTGTAAGGAGATTTCCAATTTAGCATCTATGCTGTTCGTGTGTAGCCTTAAGATTCACTACGTAACTTTTACGACCAACTTGACATCTACCTGCTAAAAATCCTTGAAGTGGGAGTGTGTGCCCCCCACCCATACCATTTATACGCCCCTTCCTTTCCCACAAGCAGAGGGCGATTGCGATTGCATTTATCGCCAACATTTCCCGACATAATAAAAATATTTTATTATACTTTAAATCTAAAGTATTTACACAAATTGCATAATCATAAATTAAAAAAAAACTCACCAGTCAACCTTAGGGGTTGGTGATGGAGGAAAGCAATGAGCGGAGAATCATCTCTACCTCCCGTCCCCTGAAACCTGTGATGGCTATATTATAAAATGACTCTTAATCAGGAGTCATTATTTTCCACACATTCTCATGATTGTCATTTTTTCCATTTTGTCAGCTTTTCTTTAGTTGGAATCGTTATATTTGTATTTTTTTATAATGTCACCGATAACACATAGCCTAATGATAAAATATACGTTAACATTTTAAAATTATTTTTCAAAATTAAGGTCGCTAATTAAAGAGTGCCTAATTATCCGGTGCCTAATTATCCGCCTTGTCAAAAAGTGCCTAAATATCCGGGTGCCTAAATTTCCGAGTGCCTAAATATCCAGTGCCTAAATTTTCGTAAATACGAGGTGCCTAAATATCCGGTGCCTAAAGTTCCTAAATTCAATTTTGTGTTATGACATTACTATAAATTATAGTTTATGGAAAGTAAGAAATTCTTATGATGAAAAATAATAAAATAAAATTATTAAACAAAGGTAGATGTTATTATTTATCAAAAATTTATTTTAAATTTTGTGTTGTTTTTTTAAATGATTAATTGATTAAATATTAATTTTTCATTAACATT
>JADKLZ010039806.1:15979-28333 GCA_021533235.1 Biomphalaria straminea
GTTTAATCCAACATATAAATTATCAGACATACTATTGCCTGATTCAATAGTTTATTGAAAAAGAATGGTATCATATGGCCTGCACTACAGCCAAGATATATTATGCATCCATGAATGGTGAATTTGCTTAAAGAGAGTTATGAAATACTGAAGAATAATGTTAAATTCAATCTCAAATATTTGGCTCAGTAAACTTGACCATGAAAATCACACATTTCATTAGACATCTATAACTAAAATATAAATTGTATAATAGTACTTACACCAAATACAGAATGGACACCAATATTCTCAATGTCTGCCCAGAGAGTAGATATAGTAAAAGTATGATTCTTGAGCCAATCTGGCATGTCATCAGAACTAGTTGCCACGGTTCTACTTGTTAATAACTGAAACATTACAAGCATTTTTTAAAATAATTTAACTCAGACTAGATCAGAAGTGTTGCAAGGAAAAATACCAATGGTTAGAGCACACAGAGTGTAGTAAAAAAAAAAATTTGCTTTTATTTCTGTGACCAATAAAAGGTATTCATGTATACAAAACATGTCAACCTCCAGCAACTAATTAAAGAGGAGTTTGATCCTTTCATTGATGATACTTACAGACTTACTACAAGTATAAAATGCAACAAAATGTCATTCATAAAGTCAATTATATATATATATATATATTATATAGGTCTATATATAATGATTCCAAGTTGATCAAAACATCATATATATATATAAAGTTCGTCCATTGTGGTTCGATGATGACCACTTTGTCATCCAGGGGGCTGAGGGCTTTGCACTGGAGTTTTGTGCCTCCTCATGTGGTTGGTGAGACCTATGCGAGCCCGGAATGTTCGGCCGCACTCTGGGCAGGTAATTCCAGCTGGAGCTGGTGTCGTTTGCCTTGCTTTCCTTCTCTGTCGTTTTTCTTTTGCCAGCGTTGTTCTTTTTTACTCAGCAACCTGTGCGCCGGATCTCACAGCGCGGTGCCATGATACTCTGTCATGTGCCTCTGTCTACCAGGTGCCTGGGTCAATGTTGAAATCCTTTAGAGAAGCTTTGAGGGTGTCCTTGAAGCGCTTTCTTTGACCACCTTGCGAGCGCTTTCATAACAAATTTAATAACTGACCAGATCTATATGAGTTTTATATTATCATCCTGAACTTCAGGGGATAGATCCAACTTGATGCCATATAATTTAAAATGTCATGAACTTGTATGTCAATCTAATGTATAGGGTCTAGGCTATAGTTTGGCACAGATATTAAATCGAATCTTTTATATTATAAATTATATATCTTGTGTTTTTATTTCTGTTTTTAAATTATGGGGTCTAGGCACAGCATATTAGAATATATCTCTGCTGATTATCTGATATTTATTATTTATATTATATCTCTATAACTAGTCTAAATTCTATACTGATATCTTAATAAGTTTTGTAGTTGTCATATATCTAGAATTCTAGATTTAGTTATTAGTAGGCCTTTTTTAGATGGTAAATATTTGGTTTCTGGTCACTTCATCCACGGTCATTTCATCCCCTGGTCACTTCATCCCCCGGTCATTTCATCCCCAATTAAATATTTTATATATAAATATGATTATGTAGAATGCTTTTTGACATTTTATGACATGTTACTAATGCGTTTATGGTGTTTCCTCTTTCACTTTGTATTCTTAATGGGAAATCTTATATGGTAAATCTGGATGTGCACTTAGCTATAGCGTAATGATCAAAGGCAAAGGTGTGGTGAAAGTAGTGGGAATCTTTTGAGAGATAGAAGTGCGATTGGAATGTATATGACCATGCGGCTGATAACTTATCATCAAAGGCCAAGGTGTGGAGCGAGTAGAAGTACAATTAGAATAACTATTACCGCGCTGCTGATAAATGCTGATAACTTATCAACAAAGGCCAAGGTGTGGTGCAGTAGTGGAAATCTTTTGTGAGAGAAATGCAATTACAATAATTATGACCATGCCACTAATAACTCATCAAAGACCAAGGTGTGGTGGAAGTACGACCATGTTTCACTTTATTTTATTTTTCAATCGCTCTTTCTTGAAAATGGGCGCGTCATTTTTATCCTTGAAATAAGGTTTTATTTTTTTTCTAATAAACGCGGGCTTCACCCATCCTCGGGATATCATGTCGCCTGTATAAGTTTTGCTTGATATCTTTTTAAACATTATAGTTGCAAATTGTGTTATAAGACTGGCAAAGAAAATAACAAACATTGTTCATCAATATAAATCGATGGTTCGTTTTCTGTACTTACAATCGATAGCCTTACTATCTTACACAAAAATACTTTTTTTTTTAACATTAGATCGATATTTAGACATCGTTCATTTTTATAGTTTTTATTGACATTTAATTTTATTCTAGTTAAAACTTTGTCATTTAAATAAAAAATGAATACATTAAATATTGCTCATTTAATGATTTTTTAAATTATAATTTGTTAGATAAAATGATCATATGATGAAAATATAAGGGGATGAAGTGACCGGGGATGAAATGACTGGGGATGAAATGACCAGGGATGAAGTGACAGGTCACCAAATATTTTTATATTTTAGAGTCTACATTGTATCTAAACTGTAATAAACTATAAACTAGAAGACTAGTTGTCAATATAATTAACTAGTTACTAGACTAGCTTAGTAAGTAGATAGATCAAAGACAGAGTACTAGACTCTTGCCTCACTGGGCCTCTCGAATCAGCTTCAGACTTTTAAGACATTCTAAAACTTTAACCTTAGGGATTTGAGTTTCAATTCAATTCCAAGATCTACATGTATACAAAGACACAAGAAGGCCTGATCAATTCAAATCAATCATTACCAAAGCTTTAAAAGTTATAGATTAAGTTATTTATTTATATAGTCTACTAAATCTTGTCTATAATATTTACTATAATATAGAATATAAATATATGATGAAGATCTACAATCTATAATTATATGTCTACTTTTTTAAATTTAAAAATGATAATTAGGCTATAATCATTAGGCCATTGACATACAAGTTACAGTTAATAAATTATATAAAATAAAATTTCAAGTTTAATTTTCTCTTTCACTACACAACACTAGATCTAAGATTAAACTATTAGACAGTGACTATCTCCTAGAATGGTACTGCTACTATCAGAAAATAGTCAAAAGACTATAGTCATAGAATAGTGACTAACATTACTAACTTTATCAGTGACTAGAATCACTAGATCTATCAGTAACACTCATTTTACTGTCAGTATCATCCATCTAGGTCTACAGTACTACTAAGGTCCTAGTAAGTAGTAAGGTGACTAATAATCAGAGTTATCAGTATCAGACTACTAGAATCCTTTGAGACAGGAAAAGGCTTGGAGTAATCTCCGTTGTCTTGGACTCTTGCTTGCATGTTTTCATGGAATTGGCGCACCATTGTTATGAATTGGTCAGGGCAGCCGAATTTGGACATGATCTGCCAAAGGCCTTCGCGACTGACATTGTCAAAAGCTTTAGTCAGGTCTATAAAAGCAGTATAGAGATTTGAGTTTTGTTCTCTACATTTCTCTTGGAGTTGGCGGACTGCAAAGATCATATCAATCGTGCCTCTACCTTGCCTGAAGCCACATTGACTTTCCGGAAGTAGGCCAGTTTCTAAGTGGTGTTGTAATCTGTTTAAAAGTACCCTAGCCAGAATCTTGCCAGCAATGCATAGGAGGGATATGCCACGATGATTGTCGCATGACTGCCTATTACCCTTTCTCTTGTAGAGGTGAACGAGGGAGGCGTCTTTGAACTCTTGTGGTAGGGTCTTTTGCTCCCACATTTTCTGGTAGAGTTCTGTTAGTTTAGCAGTAAGCTCTGAGCTGCCAAGTGAGTAAATTTCAGCAGGAATGGAGTCTGGCCCCGGTGCCTTACCCATTGAGAGATTTGATATTGCTGTCGTTACTTCATTTAGACGGGGAGGGTCAGCAAGTGAGTGATTTATTGGGATTTGTTCCAGGCGTGTGATTGCTTCGGTACTAATGCTTGACGGACAGTTAAGGACTGTGCTGAAGTGTTCAGCCCAGCGAACAAGTATGTCCTCCTTGTCTGTTAAGAGTTTGTTTCCATCAGCACTGAGTATGGGGGATGAGCCAGTTTGCTGAGGGCCATAAAGAGCTTTTATTGAGTTGAAAAACATTTTTGCGTTTTTACTGTCAGCATAGGACTGGATTTCATCTGCTTTTTTGCTGTACCATGACTCCTTCATGTGTCTCAGGTTTCGCTGGACCTCTCTTTTGGCAATAGTGTAGCGTTCTTTGATTTGAGGGCAATCTGGATTACACAGGAAGGCCTTAAAGCAATGTTGCTTGTGTGTTAGCATCTGTTCAATTTGCAAATTATTATCGTCAAACCAATCTTGGTGCTTGCGTTTTGGCTGACCGAGGGCGCTGCTGGCCAGAGAGTACACTGAATCCCTTAATTTATTCCAGCTGTTTTCCACATCATTGGTCATGTGAAGGGTTTTAAATTCACTGTCTATTTTGTTGATGAGCTCTTGTTTGATTTCTGGGTTTGTGAGCTTACCAATATCTAGGCGCTTTGCATGCTTGCATTCTTGGGGCCGCCTAGGTGGTTTTATGCATATTTTAAGCTTGGATAAGATTAAGCGATGATCAGTCCAACAATCAGCTCCGCATAATGCTTTGGTGACTTTAACGTCTTGCCTATCAGACTGTCTGACAATGATGAAGTCTATTTGATGCCAATGTTTAGACCTGGGATGCATCCATGATGTCTTTTTTCTGTGAGGTAGCTGGAAGAGCGTATTTGTTATTGTTAGCTTGTGGGCTGAGCACATTTCAAGTAGCAATGCACCATTGCTATTGCAGTGACCGATTCCGTGTCTGCCCAGAACATTACTCCAGGTTTTCCAATCAGAGCCTACTCTGGCATTGAAGTCGCCCAGTATTATGAGTTTGTCTGTTTTGGGCGCTTTCTGTCTCAGCCTTTTCCTGTCTCAAATGGCGTGAAGCAGGGCTGTGTGCTGGCTCCAACACTTTTCAGCTTAATGTTCACCGCCATGCTGAAAGATGCCTTCTGCAAAGAAAGTTTTGGAGTTGACATACGGTATCGCACCGATGCAAGCTTATTAAATGCTCAGAGACTCAAGGCAAAGACCAAGGTAAACTTCGACTGTATCAGAGACCTGCTATTTGCAGATGACTGTGCCCTAAACGCTGCAAACGAAGAAGACCTCCAAAAGAGCCTGTCCCTCTTCGCAAATGCCTGCACAAATTTTGGACTCACCATTAATGTTAAAAAGACAGAAGTGCTGCATCAACCTCCTCCAAATAAAGCTGTCACAGAACCAGACATCCTCATAGATGGTCAGAAACTAGCAAATGTCAAAAAATTTGTATATCTGGGAAGCACCATATCAGCAAGTGCCAACCTAGATGATGAGGTTGACTTCCGTATTGCTCGTGCCAGTACTGCTTTTGGCAGACTTCAAGAACAAGTGTGGCAACGGAGAGGACTCAGCTTAACCACAAAATTGAAAGTCTACAGTGCTGTTGTTCTCCCGTCACTCCTATATGCATCAGAGTCATGGACTCTATACTCCCGCCACACCAAAAAGCTTAACTCCTTCCATCTACGCTGTTTAAGGAGTATCCATAAGGTGCGTTGGTCTGACCACATACCAGACACAGAAATTTTAAAGCTGTCCAACATGCACAGTATTAATGCGACAGTAAAAAGGTCCCAACTACGATGGGCGGGACATGTAGTCTGCATGCCAGAAAATCGCCTTCCCAAGAGACTTCTGTATGGAGAGTTATGTACAGGAAAGCGCTCCCAAGGCGGCCAATACAAGCGCTACAAAGACACCCTCAAGAGCTCCCTCAAGGAATGCGGTATTGACATTCATGGCTGGGAAGCACTAGCTCTAGATCGCTCCGCATGGCGAGAAGCTGTGAGTCTCGGAGTCTCAAGATTTGAAGCAAGTAGAGTGGCCAGTGCGATAGAGCGCCGAACCAATAGAATGCAGAGAGAAAAAACAGGCCTATCTGCAACTGACAAAACTCACCCATGCCACATATGCGGCCGGCTTTTCAAAGCGAGGATTGGACTTCACAGCCATCTTCGAGTCCATAGGAAATGAGAAATGTGCTCATCTTCGTACACGAAGGAGGAGCTATATACTAGAATCCTAGAATATTAGATCTACTACAGTACTGAAATGGATTAAATCTATTTCTAAGTACTAGTAGTAGACTAGTAACTAAAATAAGTAAGAAGGTGGATCTAAATAATAAAGTAAAAAAAAAGTAAAGTTTCCCTTTCAGACTATTGTGGTCTATAGGGAAGATGATGTAAAGGTCATCTGATTCTGTGGCCTACGGTTAACGAGGGTGTCATGTGGCCAGCACAACGACCAACCGCCTTTACTTTTCCCCGACCTAATGTCAGGTACCCATTTGAGCTGGGTGGACTCAGAGGCGCCCTAGGATCCTGAAATAAAAATACCAGTCTTCACCTGGGACCTTCGGTTCAGAAGCCAAGCGCTTTACCGCTTATTAAAACATGCCTATAAAAATGTACATTATTATTATATAAAAGTTTATTAAAAATATAGTTATGAATATATCACTATAAGCAAAATCAGACAAATGAATTGTTACTTTTGCAACTCAGCATTATTGCCATTATGGCTGGTAAACAGTAGGAACTCCCCAATACTGTGAAGAAACGAAAAATGAGTCGGATAGGTCATATTGTATTTACTAATTTAGCAACAATAGCTGTAAAAAAAAAACATCGTTCAAGATATAGATCTAGATTCTAGATCTACAGTTGAGGAAGCATGAAAAAAATATCTTGATATCTTTTTATTAACTGCTGACTGGGAAAAGTTAAGGATTTGGTTACGAGGGACAGATGGTAATGATGAAATGACCATAAAAAAGGTTCCAGATTTTGTGTAAAATACCCAAATGAAGAAGTACTGGAAACATCTCTTTTTACCAAGTGGCCTTTAACTTTTGTGACGATCTCTTATTCAGGGGATTTTTATCTATTTTATCAGATAGTCAGAAAATGGATAAAGTTTCTACAGATCTAATAAAATATAGTATACGGAAGTTTTACTCCTAATGCAGGTCGATCCAAGTGGCTCGCCCAGTAAATTTCTTCTTTGGCATCATCACTGATTTTTCAAATCGTGAGGTGCTCGAAAATAGATGTGCAACGGCACTGTGATCATAAAATCTCGAAGCTGGTGTTTCATTAGTATAGTTCCATGCAGTAACCCTTGACAAGTAACCCTAAAAAATAAGAAACTGTGCCAGGGGGGAGTGACATCACAGATCAGGAATGGTTACCCCAAGGAGATTTCAACATGGCGACCTATCCATATCAACAATACGGTAGTATAGTAAAAATTGTGAAAGCTAAAAAAAAAAGTTTCTTGTTAATAATAATTTGCGATGGTAGAGCTTTTGGGTGCAGGTTTATGAGCCTATGGCGGGCTACTATTGGAGCAGTGAAAGAACCTGCAAGGGTGTGGGTGGCATAGTATCGCCTATTACCAAATTTCTATTACTTCAGTTCTAATTAACTTAGAACTTATCTAGATAAATGAGGTATAAATAAACTCAGTTCAAAAATTCTAGCTATATAAGTTTCATTACAATATACTGAGTTTGCAATTTTTATCAAAGTACATATATCTTATCTAGATCTTCTTGTCTTCTAGATCAACTTTGATATTCAGATTATGTTTCATATGGTAATGTATCATTTGGCAGGGGGGGTCCCATATAATCCATATATTGATGATATATTGAAAAAAGGTAGTATCAGTTAGATCTATTAGTTAGGTAGATATATCTAATCTGTAGAGGTAGAGGAAGTAAAGGTAGATATATCTACTAATCTTTAGAGGTAGAGGAAGTAAAGGTAGATATCTAATCTGTAGAGGTAGAGGAAGTAAAGCTCTTAAACTATTTGACTAGATCTAATTGTCCTGGTGTCAAAGTTACTTGAAAAAAAAACAATTAAAAAAAACTTTTTTTTAAATATGTGGATACTGGCCTGGATAGATATATAATTTAATTCAAATAATTAATATTATGTTAATTGTGATGTTAAACTGTCAAAAGTTACTATTTCTAGTAAATTTAGAATCAAATTTTCTAAAGTCTAAATTAATATTAGGTACTTTGATAAAAAAATCAACTTTACTAAATCTAAATGAAACTAGTATAGTTAGATAGATCTTTTTGAATGGAGTTCATTGATACCTCATTTATGCTTCTAGGTTAATTAGATCATAAGTTATGACCATTTTAGTGTCGGAAAATTAGCCTATTAAAATACCAAAAAAATTGTGACCGAAAGGAGGAGTTCATACAGTTAAACTGCTATAACTTTTTAATGCTTAAAGATAATGTAATGAAATTTTCCATAGAAATGCACAATTATGTTCTGATAATTATGACAATTTTAAACCTGTGATATCTATCAACACTTTTTTTTTGTTAAGCCTTTGATGTAGGGGTAGGTGTTGAAAATCGACAGAAGCAGAATACCTATTCACACGTAAATGGTCATAACTTTAAAACCAATAGATATAATTGAATGAAATTTTCAACAGAAATGCATGATTATGTGTTATTTGTTTCTTTTTTATGATTTTGAGATAGAAGTTGAAACTTTTTTTAAAAATTACTTTTAATATGGGTCGACATTTCGAAAACGACAAAAAAAAAACATTTGACACTTAAATGGTTATAACTTTTTAACCAATAGAGATAATTAAATGAAATTTTCAACAGAAATGCATGAATATGTGTTATTTGTTTATTCTTTTTTAATCCTGAGAAAGAAGTTCAAGAAAAAATTGTTCTTTGTTAACGTGGAACGACAATTTAAAAAATGACCAAAATTTATGTTGGTTATAACTTTTAACCAATTGAGATATTTAAATGAAATTTTCAACAGAAATGCATGATTATGTTTTATTCGTTTATTCTATTATTATCCTGAGATTGAAGTTTAAGAAAAAAAATGTGTTCTTTGATAAATCTGGCATGACAAGTTTGAGTTTTTTTTGTACAAAATATTAAGTTGACACTTAAAATGGTTATAAATTTTTAATTTATTAAGAAATTTAAATGAAATTGTTTAAAGAATGCATGCATGATTGTGTTATTTGTTTAAATTTTAAATTTTATTATAATCTGAGACAGAAGTTTTATTTTATTTTCTTATGATAAATGTGGAACAACAAGTCATTATCTTGACACGTAAAATTAAAATTTTGCATCTATTTAGCCTTAAAAAAATTACTTATTATTCTTTTAACTGATATGAACAACTTTTTGCTGATACTTATAATAAACTTAGGATAAGCAACTTGTTGGAAAAACAACACAAAATAAAAACAATTTTTTTTAAAAAAACTTTGAGAGCTGTAACATTTTAATCTTTAGACTAAGAGATAATTATACAAAATTAAAGAAAAAGAAAAAACAACTAGTATTTAAATTTAAATACAATGTAAATAATTAATATAGATTCCTTGATGTCATCAGTATGAGTGCATTTGAAAGAGTGCGTCAGTATCCAAAGCTTGAGAGGATTATGCATGTTTGAAGATGAACAAGCAATCAGTTGGCATTGAGAGGAGATTCTCTGGAGAATCCACAATAGCTTTCAGTTTGTCAATGCAGACCTTCACATGAGGGATCTAGAAAACAAGAGAGTAACAAAATATAATAGCAGCATTAATTTTTTGTAAAGTTATAAATGTGGTAGAAATATTAACATTTCCAGTTGTTTCATCTTTCATTTTGTAGATATGTCATCCATTTCCAGTCAACACCTTTCCAAAATGCCCTGTTAAGTATAATAATTTCCAAGATGCCAAGTATAATAAATGTCAAAAAGGTTGAGACACCTAAAAAGGAATTATTTTGAAACTATAAAAATAAATTTGCTGAATGAAAATGTAAAAAGTTATTACCTAAGATGCTCAACTGAACAAGAATGTTTGGTTGCTTCAAGTCTTGAATCAACGACAGCTGAAGTCCATCATGATGCCAAGTATAATAGTGCCTGACACTGACGACACTGCAGTGCCTGTCACAACTATAGGACTGTCTGCTGTATCCTCATCAGTCTGCACAACAATCCTGTCAACACCTACAACATTCACCTGCCACACCCACTTTATCTGGGGAAAATATAAAAAAAAAGTTAAAGTTTTATTTAATTTAGGACATTTAAAAAATGTTTGAAACAAAATTAGACATATGTCCATGTACAATTTTAATGAATTGCAGTTATAAGACATTTTATATAAAAATGTTAAACTTCATTGAATTGAAGACTCAAGTCTCTACTTCACAAGTCCAGCCAAGCCTTTACTTAAAAATATTTACAATTATCATACAGAGAATATAGATCTAGATCTATAGATTAATATCTGAGAATTTATTTTCATTGAAATAAAGACATATTTCCACTGAATTGTGTTTTATTTTGTTTACAACTCATATTTACTAGTTTTATTATGGTAACTATCACTTAAAATAGTGTATAATTATTTTATAATTATTGCAATTATACTAACAGCTATTTGCAAGAAATATCACTAAAAACGAAAAATAATAATTGAACTAGTTTAAAATCATCCTACAAATTTAAAATATTACATTCAAAATCATGGATGACTAAATAAAACTGTTCTTGGAGAAGGATTTTAAAAAAATCGATCTAACAAAAAAGAGATGCAGCCATTGATAACCATTGAATCTATCATTTCCGGTCAGTAATGGCGGCTGGTTTCGTTTTCAGGCCAAGATACTTGATGCCTTATGAAACCATTTACTAATTCTAGCAATCCCTTATTATGATAATATTTACAAAAATAGTTAGATTAGATATTAAGGAACATGTGATAACTTGATTTAGTATGTTATGAAGCATAATAAAAAAATTATGGATGGTCAACTTACCCGTAAGCTCAACACGCTGGATCTCCATGAAGACGATAGAATAGCACTGATATAAATCCAAAGAATTAACTGATATCCAATCCTTGAACAAACAAAGGACTCTGATAATCTTTTGTGTCTGATTTTGAAGATAAAACCAGACTGGAGCACAATTGCCATTGTAACTGGCTTAAATACTGCCGCAAGAATTCTACCGGTTCCGGTAACCAAAAAAAATCTCGCGCGACCGGAAAATCGAAGTACCTATTAATATATATATTATATACTAGATCTACTACTCTAGCTGCTAGCTAGACCTAGATACTAGATCTATAAGACATTATAAGTATAATAGTATAATAACAATTTGTAATATAATTTAGAATCTAGATCTATCTAGATGTAGATCTAATAATATTCTAATAGCTATAGACGAGTAAAGTTCTTTAGATTATAGATATAGTGACTACAGTACTCAGTATAGTATAAGTATATATATATATATATATACCTAGGTATGTCAAATGACTTAAGGACAATGCATTGCGGCGCGGTATTAACATTGGATCTGCTTAATGAAGTCCTAGCGATGTTAGCCTATTGAAATAGACATTGCATATATATATGTGTGTCATTTTTATGCACTATTTAGCACAAATTTAACAAATGTGTTGTTTTAATTTTGAATGCATACTTTACATAAATTATTTTTCTACACTTCAATTTTTATTTCATGAAAATTTATCATTCATTTTTTTTTTTCTTAAAATTTTTTTGGTAAATCCTCTTACTGGGTCTGGATCTAACATGAAAATCAATGGCGGTGAATTGCGATTAGCTGGGTCTATCTCAGATTATAAACAAACTAAAAGTGTTGACTTTTAAAACTTTTGAAAAACTTACAGATCATACATATATCTACATGTAGACGTAAAAAAGTAATTATATTTTGTTAAAATCTTTTTAAAAATCACTTTCTTTTAAGGTTAACTGAGATCATTTTTGGCGCCCATGTTTATTAACATTGTGAATTGTCTAGTCTAACCCATTTGGCAATCTAACAGACAAAAAAAAAATACAAAAGAACTTTAAAAAAAAAGATTTTCAAGCCTAATATAATTCAATTACAATATATAGGCTACTTAATATTTATAGTAATAGCAAACAATAGTTATTATATTTATAATTTTTTAAAACTTCATTAAAAAAAACTTTTTTTTTTCTTTTTTTTTTCATCTCTTTTATTTTTCTTATTTTCCTTTTTTTTTAAATTTAATTTAATTTTTTTCATTTTTTAAAATTGCCTTTATTTTTTTTTTCATTTTATTTCTTTTTTTTTTCTTTTTTTTTTTACTTTTCTTTTTTTTTCCTCTTTT